>JAQFZM010000265.1:0-41108 GCA_034695785.1 Galumna obvia
ATACCCCCCCTGAGCCGAGCCAAAATACCCCCCTCTGATACCCCCCCCTGAGGTCGGCTCCTTTAGCCATCTATGGTATTACCACTAAGAGCTAAACTTGAATAAACCATTACATTTTTAACCAGATAAAACTTTTTTGTGAAATTTATTGCCTTTTATTTATCAAAATTATAATCGATTCTTGCAATTATTTCTATTAAATTATTTGAATTTAGGAAACTGAAAATTACGACATTCATGAGGTAATTGTATTGAATTAATTTCAAAAATTTCATCCCGGGTACAAATTTAAATAATTTCAGATAGTTTTATAAGATTTCAGTGAAATTTTCATTATTTGCCGATAGTTCTTAACATTGATTTTTGTGATTAACTTATTGTCAATAAAAGGAGAAACAGTTTAGTTACTCTATTCCCTAATGTAATCAAAAGTAAATTTTGCGTTAAAGGTATGGTACAAATCATTGAAACCGTTTATAACGAACAGCATTTTTCTATAGTTATCATTTTGAATTAAGTAAAAGGATCATGCTTCTTTTATTATTTACCATATTTAAGATAATTCAAATCATTTGAAATGATGTAACCTTATATAGTTTTCTGCATAATTATAATGGAAATGAATTGATTTGATAGAAGAGTATGTTATGGATTGAGAGAACAATATATTTATAAAAATTATATAAAATTCTGAAACTTTAAGGATTTAACTGATAATAGACTCAAAGTTTTTTATTTTACAATTGAATACAATTTAATTTATTTGAAACTTCTTTTTATTTATTGATTTAATTTGAATAATAGAAAATAATATAAATTAATGTTTTATTTTGAATGAGTAAAGCCTTTAAAAAATATCCAATAATTGTCGTGAAATGGGGTTAAAAACAAAATGTATGTTAAAAACAGATTCGATGTAATTCGCGAAACAACTTCTTATTCTTTTGAACTCAACTACAAAAATATGAGATTAAGTACTTCTCAGATCTGAATTTGAATAATATTTTAGTTGAATTTCTCGGATTCGTTAGTCTTTAAAAAGTTTTATCGATTTTTTGTGAAATTCTTTTAATTATCGATTTATTTGATATTAACGACACAAATGTTAATAAAAATAAATTTTTCGATCAAAACGTTCGCACTTTTTATCTCTTGAAGAGTCTCTTAAAATAAGTTCCAATTAATTAAACACAATTAGTTGGAAGTATTGGAAGTGTTGGGAGTATTAGAGTTTTGACCTCTTCTGCCGAATAGACTTGATCGGTTTCTATTAGCAAACAGTGGTCGGAATGATCTTCCTTTAGGTTTTTCTGTTGTGGGCGGAGCCGCTGACTCTTCTACTGGTTCTTCACTTGGGGGCGAATTATCAGACTCAGGCGAATTTGGCGGTGAATTAGCTTCTGTTGCAGTACTGATAGTGTCCTCAGAACTTGAAACTGAAGCGTCAGTAGATGTGGGAACGGCAGAACTGGCCGTTTCTTCACTATTTTCTTGATTTTTATTTCTACCCAAAAATGGAAGTCTACCTCTAAGTTGAGGTCGATTTCTTGATCCCAGTGTTGAGGGAAGACCTGGTCTTCTCACTGAAAGTGGAGCTCTACTCGAAGGAGCACTCGTTGTAGTAGTGGTGGTGGAGGGGACGGATCTATTTATAGTTGGTGATTGTCGAACACCACTTCCCCCAAATCGTCGATTACCCGCACCAAATCTTGATCGGCCCGGAGTTGAGGCCTGAGTTGTCACCGACTCTGTCACTGCTGTTGATTGTGAGGCTGACACTGTTGTAGAGCTAACGTTCGGTGTCGTCTCTTCATCGTCTGAACCGGGTCTCTTTCTAAATCTACCAGGTTGTCTTTGTCTGAATCCTCCCCCCGTTGGACGACTTGGTCTAACTCTTGTTGTCGGTGGAAGTGTTGTAGTGGTTGTGGTAGTAGTCGTCGATCGAATTCTATTCTGACCGAAACCATTTCTATTAGCATTGAATCGTCTTCTGTTACCAAATCTTCTATTCGGGGTTTCAGGCGGTTCCTCTTCTATTGGCGCAGTGGTAGTCGTCGGAGGGGGAGGTGTTGTTGTGGTAGTAGTAGTTGTAGTGGTAGTAGTGGTTGTTGTGGTTGAAGTTGTTGGGGGATCTGTCACTGTAGTCAGGGTTACCGGAGGTATAGAAAATGATTCAAAACCATTTGAGGGTCGACTCAAACCAAATGAATTATCCAATTGATTATCGACCGGTTCTTTTGGTGACGGAAAGTCTTCAGAATTTAAATGGATGCGACCGACGTCTGGAGTAGAGGGCGGCACAAATATACTGACCGGAGGCTCTTGTGTTGAGGACTGAGGAATATGTCTGAAGGCTTGACCGGGAAATTGAGGGTTAAATGAATTGTGGCGACCATTTATGTTATTATTATTTGGATTCGTTAGAGTTGAATGACTCGAAATACTGGAACTACTGCTGGAACTACTGCTGAAACTACTTGTGCTGCTTATTCTCTGATCTCCATTAACAGGAGTTCTCAATCCTTCTCTCGAACCATATCTGAAAATATTAGAAACGGGTTGTCCTCCACTTTGATTCTCTGATACGGAGACACTAACAGAAGAACTGGTCCTATCTATTGATGGTGGAGTGATTGGGAATTGAGTCACTTCTCTTTGACTCTGGAATGACGTGAACTGTTCTGCTGATGTTGAAGCCAAAGGAGTGGGGGTAACCAAAAATTGTGGCGTCGATTGTTTGGGGGGTTCTCTTCTGGGCGGAGGCACTAAATCTAAGTCTTGTCGACCAAAAGTCGGATCCCTTACAACCGGTTTATTTGTGTTATCATTATTTGTGTTCTCTAAGTTTTTGATGACAACCCTTCCAGGTTTGTCTCCCTGTCTGTCCCCCAGTCTGTCTCCCTGTCTGTCCCCCTGTCTGTCCCCCTGTCTGTTGGTATTTCTATTTTGATCGAACGATTCTAACGATGGAATTGAATCCAAATTAGTTTCACTCGAATTCTTTGTGTTATTTTTCTCGTCGTCGTAATAATAATAGTAATAAATGACGACATCATCTTTTTGTGATTTACTATTATTACTATTATTTGGCAAAGGATTGGAATTTGGAACCGATGCTACAACTCCTGGTGTTGGCACTGGAGAGGCCACTGGCAGTGACTGCGATTGTCTCGAAGGAACACCACGACTGTGCTCTGAGTCACGAACAGGTCCTGAGAATAGATTTTGATTTGAAGGAACAGATTGTGGTAAATATCGATTTTGACGTTCGGTGTCTTCTAGCGATGAGAATACAGATGATGACAATGGCGTCGACTGTGGCTGAGGATTGATTTGAAACGTTTGCTTTTGACGAGTGGTGGCCGACGGCGGCACTATTGTTGGCGGAGGATTCCATGAAACTGCTTGATGTGGTCCCGTCCCCACTCCACTCAATACTGAAATGACTTGTGGCTGACGAGGAAGTATTTGTGAGTCAAAAGAGGGCTGACTCGGCACTGGTTGACTCGACGGGAATTGTGGATACCGTCTGATAGCATTATATCCCTGATTATTGATTGAATCTAAGCCTGAGTTGGATAATGAAGGGAACTGTTGTCTAAACGCTGTCGAGATGTCTGGTTGTGGCGGAAACTGATTTCAAAGAAAATGTTATTACATTCGATTGGATTCTTGAAAACTTACGAATGAATTAGGATTTGAAAAACTATTGTTTGGATTACTATAGTTTATGGTAAAACTTTGACGTTTTGTGCGAATCAAATTCTCGGATCTGTTTTCTGTCAGAATAGAAGACTGTGCAGAGAGTATATGCAGCGCAACCAAAACCAGTGACAACCTATTCATTGAGAGCTAAAGTCAGTGAATTTGACATCTTTGGCGATAACTCAGATCTCATTATTTCAGGTTTAAATGGAAACAAAACAAAAACTGTTATCACTTTTTCAACAAATCATTAGTTGAAAATTATTCACTAGAGTTGGAACGCATAACGAGTGATAACTTTTACATAATAATAAGGAATGTATACTTGCATTTTGACAATTGAAGACCAGTTGATTCCAAACAATTTTCAATTAAATTAATATTGATTTGTCTTTCGGTCTGACGTTTGGTCGGAATTTCGAGTTATGACCTGAAAACACTTGAGATCTTTATTAATGGCCACGTATTCTATGCTAAACAAGTTTAAAATGAATTTTTTGGGTCAATAATTTGTAAATTGAATTCTAATTATTGTTTATATTTAAGAACTGTTTTGTTTAGAAGAGAAAATCCTCGTTTCCGACTTAACCGACACTTTTCTCAAATTATATGACTTTACATCAAAAGTTATAGAATATTTCAATATTTGGGGAAAATTATTGAAAATTCTTGAAAAAAAATGTCAGCCAAAGTCATACGAGATTTAATATCTTGGAAATGCCGCGAACCATCTGCAAGATTCAAATACTGATTGCATATAAAATGTTTTCGAATTTAAAGAAAAGTTTATTAAATATTCATTTATATAATAAAATTTTGTTGAGTTCTAACAGTTTTGAAAGAACAGGTTTACTATGTTTTTATGGCCCAATTCCAAGAATATTTCAGAACTTTTAGACAATATATAAAAAAGTAATTTTTTGGAACTAAATTATATTCCTTTCCTTTGGATTGAATACCCGGCTCTTCGTCTTAACCTAACCCTAACATAACCTCAATCTAATGAAAGGAGTTTTGATTTGAATCAACAATTAATACAATAATTCATTTAAGCTTTAATTCTCATAAACTTATTGTCAATTCTTAGAAAATAATTGAGTTTCCGATGGATTTAATCCATTCATAAAATGATATTATATTATATTAACCTTAATTGATATGATTCGCGAATTACAGATAATTTAATTCATATATCAATTGTGTCGACAAATCATTCAAATGTTATTCATTTTGATATGAAAAATGATTTTTAAGGAATTTCTTGATTTCTACTATCATTTAATATAATTTTCTTAACATATATGACATAATTTTCCAGTTTCTTGCTTTCATTCAATAGCTTTTTTGACCAAAAATCTAATAATTTCCTAATGAATGTGAAAGTTATCGGTAAAAGTTTTCTAGTTATAAGAAATTACACTCATTTGACGAGAACTGAAGTAATCTCTTTTAATGTCCTAAAATTTTTACACAAAAAAAACGATATTAGGAAATGAAATTGAGGTGAAATTCGTGTTTAGATTCTCATAAATATTCAAAATTGATTTCCAATATAATATACAAATTGAAAAATAGACAAAAAATGAACTCAATATCCAAAAAATCAAACTTTAAAAAAACTAAAAGTTGTTCTATCATTCAACAAATATTTGATAAAATAACTATCAACAAATATATATCGAATAACCAGGCTTATAAATTATAATTTGTTGATCCTAATCTTTATAAATTAACTAATTATAATAATTTCTTTATTATTTTAAAATTTAAATATTTAAAAAATAGTCTTTAATAGTTTTTGTAAAAACATTTTCTTATGTATAAATTGTATTTTTTTTTTAATTTTATTATTTGAAAAATATTATAGAACAAAAAGAGTGGAAATAGTTTTAAGAAATTAGAAAATATCTTTTATTTGTTAATTAGTAATTGAATAAGAAATAAGTGGTAAGACATAAGACATAAGACATACCTTATATTTGAGAGCAAAAAGTTTTATAAACGATCGGCAGAAATGAGAACTTAAAGGCACTCATCTCTTGAATTAAATAATTTGAGTCAAATATGTGATCATTTGAGGAAAGGGTCGATTTGTCACAAATGTTAAAATAAATCACAGGTTCTGTCGAATACACTAAATGTTCAGTGAATTGAGAGACAATGTGTTGGCAATAATCCAGTCCTCTCTTCAGTCAATAACTTTTTCTTTAAATGACAACTAAACGACTAAACGCTATAAGCATTAAATGCCGAAACTGTCTGACAGACAGCTCTTAAGCAACGGTAAAATCGGCTCTGACTATGTGTGTGCCCCTGACCTACCTTTTGTCCAACCAGAAGTAACCATTCTCATTTTTCTCGCTCTCTATAAATATTTTATTTTCTTCTCTCTAAATACATAATTCCTCCCAAATTAAAGAATTTTCTTATCAAACATTTTAATTACCTCTGCTTTTACACAATGAGATGTTACCAAAACTTCACTAAAGGAACAAAATTACTAAAACTTATCTTACAATTCATCACTAATTTTTGGTTCCCCATAAAACTGGCTTTCATTCAATTCTAGGCAAACATCAAATGAATTTAACTCAAAACAAGATTTATAGCTTAAGTCAATCGTATAACTAATCGGATTCCAGTTATAATAATTAGTTGATTATATGAATAACAGAGTTATGGCCATTAGTTATGAGTTAAAAGAAGAGGAGTTTTTGGCTTCAATATCGACCCCATTCGGCCTCTTATATAATCATAAAGAAAAGCGTTATAAATAGTTATTGAGTCTGTCCTTGACATTCACACTCTAACCTATTTAGCACTCGACCAGAATCGAGATATAACCGTATCTCAAATTATTTCAAATTGTATTTTCAATCAAATTGTTTGAAATCCTATAAGTAATCGAATAAATTAAACCAAAACAAAAAGTTTGTGTAAACTTTAAAGTGTGAGAAAAAATACTCATTTATTCTTTCTTTTCAGTTCATTAGATTTTACGTCAGTCTCTCTTTCTCTCCCCTTTTCTTTCCTCTTCTCTTCTCTAAAATCAATTAAATTTGAAAAAATAATTAAAGTAACGAATAAATTGAAAGAATGAGTCATTATTTCAATATTCAGTCGTAAAGTTTTAAAACTTTTACTTTAAAATTTAATTTCCTAAAACTCCTTTTTGCCCCAAAACATCGACTAATCCCAAGAGTATTTCATTTGTTTTAATAACCATTTTAGGTGAAAAGTATGACATTTCACGAGTCATCAGACTTTAGCTTAAACTACAGTTAAGAAAAAACTCGATTCAACTAAATTTAATGATAAAAATACGCCTAAAATTGTTCTAAAAAACAGTAAATTTGTTGCAATAATCGACTCTCGACGACGATATCACACATTATTTTTCGCCCCAAAATATTTTAATCCTATTTCCGTCTTAACTTTTAAAAAAATATAAGCAATTTTTAACTCAACTCTGGGCTAATGACCTGATAGTAGTTAAAACAAATTCAGTTTTTGTAAGAGAAAATAAACAGATATAAACATAACAAGTTCATCGTTTATTAAAATTATCATTTTTTGTTTCACAATTCACGAAAAACTCTTTTTTTTTGTTTCACAATTCAATGTTTTGATCTCTCCTTCAATTGTTATAATTAATGTTTGTTTAGCCCTTAAATTCAATACATTTAATATTTGGTTTAATTATAATTAATTTTTATTTTTACTTTAAAAGAAAGTAAATTGAATGAAGTAGTTTTCCAATGAATAAATTTATTCCCATTTCGTTTTAATTCAAACTTTATTTTTGTATAATTTATTGCAAGTTTATGACATATCAAGAATTTTTAATTCAAAAAAAGTAAAATTAATTGAAGTTTCTCTGATTTTATAACATTTAAATTCAAAATATTTCTCAATTATATATTGAGTTGATTTTACATTTGATTTCTGCAATTCTTAAAATAAATTAATAACCAAAAAAGTAGCATGATTAATCTATAATTCATCAATTTATTACACTTTAAAATTATGACATTTGATAACAATTAATGTTTGAACTAACTTTAGATTTAAAGTCTCACTTATTTAGTAAACTATAAAATTCGTGTTCGTTCTTATTAAACGATAAAAGATTATCAAATAATAAATAAGGTTAATCACAATACAAAATTGATTAACTTGAAGAAATGTTTAAAAAAAAGGTTTACATAAGATTATATCAGAAAATATTTGGTATTTTTCAGATTCTCCAAAAATATGCTATAATTTTGAATTAATTTCGTAGAAATTTATTTAAAAGTTATTTAACCCAAAGAATGAAATAACAAAATGATGAGATGATCAAGGGGATTCCACTTTAAGGCATAATTCAAATAAGATTTGCTAATTTTGCTTCAAATTTGAAATACTCCTTGGTCATCACTGACTTATTCAAAACTTTTAGGAAGAGTTTCAGAGGATTTAGAAACAGAAAAACATAAATTAATTTTTATATTGTATTCATTATTTTAATTTTTATAATTATTTTAAGCTTTTACTGATTGTTTTTCAAATGACATAAAAAGTTATTTCTATATTTAAAAATTAGATTTCATCGAAATTATCATAACTTCTATTAATATTATTATTTTATATATGATTGTATTAGAAGTTAATTTTGAAACAAATTTTATGTACAAATCGTGCGACAATTCAATTGACATTATTTTCATATAATTATTAGCACACATTTAGATACAAATCTTTTGATCAGAATTTTTACTTTTTCTAAATAGTATAAACCAAAAAAGACTTTCACAATAAAAAAGAATAAAAATATTTATAAACTTAAAAAGTATATAAACTTAAAAAATATAACATATGATTAGAAAAATGGTTTTGTTTGAACACCTTTTTACTCCCATTAAAAAGTCAAAGTTTCTAGATACAAAATCAAAGGCTGAATATATATTTGATGAAACTTTTCAGATGATATCACCGATTGTTAATTCCTTAAAAGTACTCTTGTTTTTATGAAAAGCATTAAATTATAAATTGGTTATAACTTATAACAAGATATTATGTGACACAAAATAGGTCTGACACCCCGTTGTCTTTTATCAAAAATTAAATACTTTCAAAATACTAAATATAGTGTTTCCATAGGTGTTAACTAAGAGGATAACCTAATTTTTTAAGAAGACTTTACTGGAAATGAACTCAAATAACAGGAATTTTAATGCAATTGAAATTCAAATGATTTTTTTCAATTTATTGTTTCTCATAAATGAATATTAAATGTGGTTTTAATATCATTTTCATTACTTGTTTTTAAGAACAGTATTTGTAATTTAAAATTATATATCCTTGGCTTCTAAGTATAACTTTAATAACTACAATATATACCAATCATTTAATATATCGCTTAATTCAAACTAATATACTGTATATTAAATGTGAGAAACATTAAAATAGTTTTATTAATATTCGTTTGATTTCTTTGGTTTTGAGAAAATATTTCTTTTATCAAAAAACATTTTTTGGCAAAAATACAAGAATTGAAATTTTATATGAATTCCAGAGAAAAGGCTTTAAATTGATTCAAATTCTAGTGATATTTAATCTCAAATATTTAGATATATGTCATAAATCGAGGAATTCATTAATTTTTGTGAATTAGTCCTTCGGAAAATTGTGCTGTCCTTCGACTTATTGATGTCTTCCAAATTAACATTTAGTAATTAAAAGGTTTATTTCAAATTAATTATTTATTTAACACAACTCGAAATCTCAATCATTTTGTCAAACATTTGCCTGCATTGCATTCGACCCAATATTTGAAAATTTCTAAAACAAAACAAAAATAAGAAAATAATTCTGATCTCAAAAAGTGATCTCAAAATATCTCTAATATTTTAAATTGAATACAATTTGTGAACATTTTCTTTATTAACATAATTTTTTTCTAAATTTTATTTGAAATGGATTTCAATAGAATTTTAGTTCTTATAAAGAATGACTTCAATAGAGATTATGGGGGCGTCAGTACTGACTCGTCTTTAGTCGCCCACATATTTACAAACTTTACAATACTTTTATAATAATGTCTTTTATTCATAGATAAGGAGAGGTTATGTCTCATCGAAGCCCTATTTGGTGCTTAAATATTCATATTTTTCATGATTTGCATGAATGCATTCATTATTAAAGAACAGAAAACCAAAGAATTATGTTTTTGAGTCTCCGATCAGTTTTTTGGAAACAATTGCATTCAAATTACTTTTATCTGACTTTTAAGTTATTATTCGAATAAAATTATTTTATTTTATTTTAAATTAAGTATAAAATTGTTTCTATAATTAGAAAATTTAATTAAAAATGAACTTAAATTACATGTATTTCAAAATCTATGAAATCTTTAAATATATTTGTTTTATAGTAAAAGGAAAATAAGTTAACAAATAAGTTGTATTTCAAATACAACTTAAAAAAATAAGTTGTTTTTAAAATAAAGCTTTAATTTAATTTAAATACAACTTTTATGCACTCGATTTCAACTATAATTAAAGCCAAGACATAAACCATATATTATATATGGAATAAATTTGATTTTAGAGGAAATATAAGTATTATTATGGTCATTGTAAAGGGATAAAGTGATAAAGTAGGCTTTTATCTTTATTATAATCTAAAGGATTCCACCATTATTTAGTTGACCACATCTTAACAAACAGGATATTTTAGACCACAATTTACAGTCTTATAAAAAATTCCAAATCATAGCTTTTAAAAAGAATTTTTATTTAATGTATCGATTTTATGTCTATTTTGGTCTATTAGTTAGACTTTAGCTCAAAAAATAAGAAAATTAAGAGACATTAAGACCACATTTTATTATATTTATTATATTTTTCAAAAGGATTTTGTTGTCACCGAAGAGTATACGAAACATGTCATAGACTTCCTTATAAATGTACTCATCTCTGCTTCTAAGGAGTTTTCAATTCAATAAATAATAATTGAGAGCTCTATTTTGTGCTCTATTCTGTGCCCTATTCTGTGCCCTATTCTGTGCCCTATTCTGTGCTCTACTATGATTTTAATAATGAAGCAAATGGTCATTAACTGGTCATAAGTTATGACTCATAACTCATTCAAAGGTTTTGTTAAAATATTAACTCGTTTTGAGATTAATCGAGTCATCAAATGACACCTCAATTACTGGTTATTAAAAGTAATTTAGAGGCCATTTAAAGCAATTTTTGTTTGTTTTGGACTTTTGAGTCAATACTATTTCTATAGATTTGATTTATTGTTTGGACTCAAATGTTTTAAAATTTTCGAAAAGATTTCCAAAACATAAAATTTGAAGCAAACATTAAATCACTATAATTACAATTTATTGAATCTTAGAAAAGCGGGGCTCAGCATAAATGTGAACACAGAATAGTATTTCTCGGTCTGTCTAAAAGTGGGTTACTCTCGACCCTCACATAATTAAAAGGATGTCTCAACAGTTTTAACCAAATCTGAAAAATCATTGTTTTTTTGTATTAAATACTCAGAGAAGTTGTGAACAACTTTTGGGTAAAGATTTGATTAATAATTGATATAAACTTTATCTAAAAAGTATTAATGAATGATGTCTTCAGAGGGCGACACAATTATAGCGGAAAACCAGAAAAAAGTGTCGAATTTGCGCAAAATCTCCGGAATTTTGTTATCAATGATTGACTCAAAAATCACGTTCTCTTAATGTGAGACAAAATGTATGAAATAAGAGTTGAAGGGCTTTGAAAAGTAGTTGATAGAAGTCGTGTCTTATGTTATGGAATGTGTTGTTGGCATCGGATGACGGAGTGAGTGATGACGTGACACAATCGACGTTTAGTCTAAACCCGTCTGACATATGACGCACTTATTATATCTGTGTTTTCGTAAGACTACGTCGTTCTCCGTTTGGACCAATAATTCGAATAACAATTCTTTTGACGGAATATTTGCCAACACTTTTAGCCAACATATCAGTGAGTATTCCATACCTTCTCTTTGAAACGACACAAACGCGACACAAGACTGAAGACGAGAGTTCTTGTCGTCCACTCCTTTCTCAAGACAATACCATAGATTATATCGAATCCTTTTAATACATTTTTTATGTTTTATTTGAACTCATTTTCAATAAAACATTAATTTGTAGTTTTAGTGAAAATTATATTTATTTTTACCCACATTTTGAGCCTAAACTCAAACTAAAGACTCATTTTTCGTTCATTTATTTAGTTTTAATCATTTAATTAATTAAGTTTTAACTAATTAAGTATTAAATTCAATATTATATAAATTATTTTAAATTTTTGTTTATTTTTCACAAAAACTATTGAATGAAAGAAAGGCCTAAAAATATAAATCTGAACCAAATTTAAGCCAAAAATCAACTGAAAGTAAACTCAAGAAATGCATTAAAAGACAAATGAAGAGACAAATGAGCCGTAAATGACATTAATTTTAAAAAATGATTTCATATTTTCCTCGAAATTCACTTTCATTTCAAACAATAATTGAATTTTTAATTAAAGCCATTATTTTTAAAAACACGAAAAGCCTTCAAAACATTTCATTGAATTTTTTCATTTAACCCGAAGTTTGAATTATAATTATTTTATTTAAAACTAATTTTAAATCTATTTTTGGTTTTTTTATTGAATACTTATTTGAAAGGATGTTATGTTTGATATTTTTTGGGTCAAAACAAACTCTCAATTCTTTGAGAACATTATTCGGCCGTTAATTAACTTTTGCCGTAATTTTCAGAAATTTTGATCAAATTATGGACACAATAGACGATGAGAGCGGTCAAGACGTCACTACAGATAACGGCACAGAAGGTCAGCACATAAATAGAGAAAACACAACTCCTTATGAGTTAAAACAAAATTTAAAACAATTAAAGCGTTAATTGTTTTTTCGTATCTTTTATTTCAATGAACTTAAGATATGTTGTGATTCTAATAGAGAGCGTAAACGAACATTTGGCCCATAAAACTTTGGTCAGAACAGTGACCAGTCCTAACACGAGCACCGGTCAAATAATAAGGACGACAAACGGGCAAACAGTTGTCTTAACTTCAGTGAATAATCAAAGCCTAAAACACGGCGTAAGTGTTTTTTACCTAAACTTTCCTTAAAATAAGGTTTTCGTTGGTTTGACTGATAAGTGAATTATTAGTCCGTTTTCTTTAGTTTCTTTAGTTATCTTGAATTTAGAGATTAAACTTTGAGACCTTTTTGTTTGATTTTAATTATTTAATGACGAGATATTTGTTTAGATTAAAATTATTGACTAATTGTAATGAATGAGACAAATGTGTAAAACCTTTGAAATACAGAATGTATTAGACTTTTATGTTTGTATTCGATAAGAGCTTCAAATCAAATATATATTTAACTCAAACGGCAATATAACCACAAATATAGTCTATAATATGGTTTTAGAATAGTTATGCATTTGAAGCAGTGGTAGTGTTAAAACAGTTTTCCTATTTCCTTGAGCCTGTGCTCAGCCATAGATAGGATTGCATTGAAATATCGTATTTTGCAGTGCACAGAATAGCACATGGATGTATGAGCCCTCCCACATGCAATTCGAAGCGCTATCGATATAAGAGTTTTTTATCGTTTACTTCAAGTCCAGCACTGATTTTGTGTTTCTTTTCCTCTTTTAATAACTTTTATTAATTTAATAATAATTAGTCGCTTAACTAAACTCTAAATTCAATTATTTTTTATTAAGAATTTTCTTCTAAAAAATCCAAAAAAAATAATTTATTTCCTCAAAAAAGTATTTGAGATAAATATGTAAAGATATTTGTGAAACCCATCTGTTGCTCGTATAGACTACTCAGGCAATAGCCGTACCACAAGCGGGTGGAGGCGTATCGATAGTACAGTTACAGATTCCGAATCAACAAAACGTCGTGCAATCAGTTATTCAGCCCAACCAACAGTCTGTGATTCAGGCGACGGGAGGCGCTGTTCAGACCGTTCAGGTATTCTATTACACAAATTTTGGTTAATTTTTTTTTTTTAGTTTACAATCGATTAATTGTTTTATTGAATTTATTTATCGGATTAATAGTTGCCGAAAGGGAACGTAATATTAGTGAATAAAGTGGGTCAGGGCTCAGTCATTCAGAGCCCAGACACTGAACACAGCGTTCAGGTATTTTTTCCTTTTACTCTTGGAATAGAGTTCTAACCTTTAGTTTATCCCTCAATTTAAAGATAATCTCTTCGAAGTCAGAGGACGGCGAGACTATAACTCCAGTTATATTTGAAGACGAATCGCGTAAACGTCGGGAGATATTAGCGCGAAGGCCTTCCTATCGCAAAATCCTCAATGATTTGTCCTCTACTGAAGCCGCCGGTGCCGTAACAACCATTCCCGCAGAAATAAAACAAGAAGACGACGGTGACCGAAACGACGGCACCGCTACTGTCACTCTCGCTGGCGGACAATATCTCAAAGTGTTACCCGCCTCAGCCATTCAATTGGGTTCTCAGGATGGCACTCTTCAAGGCATCCAAACTCTGACAATGACCAACGCCGGTGCCGGTACAACCGGTACTATAGTACAATACGCGACTCAGGGACAGGACGGACAGTTTTATGTTCCCGGTATGAAATGTGTTCACTCAATTCAATTTTAAACTTTATATGTGGTTCAGTCACTGTTTCTGCGGCCGACCTCCAGGCTTATCAAATAAGAGCGCCCACACAAACAGGTATTGCACAGGGAGTTGTCATGGCTTCGACCGGTGGCCTCCAAACGGGTCAAGTCGTAGTAGAAGAGGCCTCCAAAAAGAGAGAACTCAGACTTTTAAAGAATAGGTTCGCAAATATATACTATTTTTATTGAAATCTTATGAATTACTCTTTTTATGACTATAGAGAGGCCGCAAAAGAATGCCGTCGAAAAAAGAAAGAGTACATAAAGTGCCTCGAAAATAGAGTAGCCGTTCTCGAGAACCAAAACAAAGCCCTTATTGAAGAGTTAAAGTCTCTAAAAGAGCTCTATTGCCAAAAATCTGAATAAGATTATCATCGAATGTCTCATTCATTTGTCGTTCAAAACTATATAATAAGTTAAGACATTTTTGTTAATGTTTTCAATCAATTAGTTCTTCAATCAAACGAAACAATCAATTTTGAGTTTAATAATTCTTTTTTAGTCATTTCTTACAGATATCTGTATATCTTATCATTGATTTTCATTTTTTTTGACTTTAAATTTATATAATATTATAATATGAGTTACTTTTCATTTCATTATTCTTTAGGCGATTATTTAGTCTCGAAATTAGATGTTTTTGTTCGCAATATTTGTTTTTTTTCAAGTTTTTTAAGTTATGCCAAACATTAGAGAAACCTTTTA
Source organism: Galumna obvia (assembly GCA_034695785.1). Taxonomy (NCBI): domain Eukaryota; kingdom Metazoa; phylum Arthropoda; class Arachnida; order Sarcoptiformes; family Galumnidae; genus Galumna; species Galumna obvia. The sequence continues at coordinate 15,117 of JAQFZM010000265.1, forward strand.
ATGTTAAGTGAAGTTATCCTAAGTTTTTGTCAAAAGTTTCGACAATTCATTAATTCATTGATAAATAATTCATAATATATTAATTCGTTCGTTTGCATCGTTTGCATCACTGGATCTCAGCTTCGATTAGAAAATCATTTTTTGAAGCACTAAATGATTGCAAAAATTGTTGAAATTCTTTGCATATAATTAAACATTTATTTACATCAAAAAAGACAATAAATTCATTAAAACATTTGAATCGTTTTGTTTTTATATTATATTAATTGAGAAAATATATCACAAATCAAATAACAGTTTCTTTAAATATATTTTTGGATTTAATTTATTTAAACAGAAATAAAATTTTGAGAAAAATAAGGTTTTATGTCATCGGAATTGACGTCAAAACCAATTGATTTGAAGCCTTATATTCTTAAAAAGGTTTAAATATTTCCTTATTTTTAGGATTTATTTTAACAATTCTTTCGACGAATATTTAAGTGAAAGTTATGGTGTGTTTGAAGTATTGTTCATAATATTCAGTATAAGTGAACTATTTTTGTGTCCAATAATACCCTCTTTGAGACAATACTCCATTTCCTTTCCATGACTACAATTGACGCCATCAATGATCCGAACCACTGCTAAGAACGTACCGATAATAGCGACCGTAAAACCAAATATAGCCAATAAAAATGCCGGTAATTTCTTCCACTTTAGAATCGGTTCCGGATCTAACTTAAGATAAGAGAGAGCCGGCAATATAAATGCCAGCGGAACCGCTGCCAACACTCCCTTTAATAATAAATTCCATTTCAGTTATTTATAATCAAATTATTTAATGGTTAGAAGTTTTCAGGCATCTAATCGGGGTTTCAAATACTAAACTTAGTCATTCTAGTAATGCACTCCAAGTGAAATGACATTTCAACTCAAATACAGTTAAGAATCATTAGTTTCAACACCACTTGAGATGAATATTAGATTAACCTATTAATCATTTTATAAACTATAGTTTTATTCGTTATAAATATTATGTAAATAATTATTTAGTAAAATATTGAGTCATTTTTAACTCAATTAGAAAAAGTAATTTTTGTTTAAATCAATAATTATTTTGTGATCAACAAATGCTTAATACTATTGATTGTTAACAAACTCGATCTCTATTTACATATTAAAACTTTATTATAACTTTAGTTTGTATTCAGGGATTCATAAATGACTAACATTAATATGAGCAAGGCAGTACAATAACCTTATATTCTCTATGAGTGCATAGAGTTCAAGTTATTAATACTAAAGTGACACTATTTTACTAATGTTTTAATTATATTGAATTTTATTGATTGTTGTTTCCAACGATACTTAACTGTATTTATAATTTTATTTCGATTCGTTGATCAAAACATTGAAATGTGTCTTACATTGAGTTCGAGAACAATTCCCAAACAATCAGTAAAAGTAGAAAATATGAAAGTTGTGGCAACGATTGCTGTTGTGATCATTATGTGATGCCTGGGAGTGTCGGGGGGTTTTCCGTCCCAAATGGCGTTTTCGAGTACCTGAACCATAAGTATAAGAGTGAACTAACGCTCAGACTTTAGTTTAAACAATACTTCTCTGACAACAAAGCACTCGATGGGATACGTCAACATAATTGTGACCGAAAACAGAATACGCGCCACATTTGCGAAGTCATCTGACATACAGTAATTCTCTAGAAGATCACCCTGGCTAAATCCAGTAAACGTGGTGTAACCGAATATTCCGAACAACAGAATTATAATACATGAGATGCCGACACTTATGTGAGTTATTCGGTTCCATCGCTTTTGAGTTGGATTTTCCAGTGATTCGTATAATAAGAAAGAGCTGTGATGACACATATATGCTATAAGTTTAACACACGTTTAGCCATCTTTTATAGAATTTCATTAAAATTAAAATTAATGACATTTAATACGAATATAAGTGAAAAAAAAGTCACACAAATGACTCGAAGTATAAAATCTAAAATTTTTATTTACCGAAAGCTATGATTCCAATCGATTCTGTGATACCATTACCGACGAATCCATACGCATCGTTACTGTTAGGTCTAAACATTAGATTTTTTTAGATTAGAAATAGTTTTAACTATAATTTGATTGAAATGACTGACACTTTTTCGCTGAATGTCTCGATTCGGAAGAATATGAAGAATAAAATTATGAAAATAAATGATAACGACATCAATGAAACCTTTGAATAAATTTTTCGATTTTAAAGTTATTCATTAAATGTTGAGACTTACCTTGTTCAATTTAGAAATGTTTCTGTACAACGAAAGGGGAAATGTGACCAAAATTGAACACAAAAATACAACTGAATTACGATTTCCAAGAATACTATTTCGGGAAACTATAGACAAGTTTTGATTAATTCTCAAATTGAAAGTAATATAAGAATTGAAATACCGTTAAATATTCTAATGAGAACTTTAGTTGTTGTGTCGCCAATGATTACATTATAGCTTATCATTGCTATCAATACATTTAATACATATTTAGTGAAAATCATATCTAAATATTAAGACTTTATTCAAAAATTATTACCAATAAATGGGTAAAGAAATTGAATGAAAGTCAACAACCAATAACCTGAACTTCCAAATGCAGCCCTCACTAAATCCTAAATATGATTGTTAGTCTAATCATTTTAATCATTATATATATGAACAAGCTAGTTTTATTTAATTAAATCAAATGATTAATTTAGTAGTTTAGTAACGGATCGAAGAAATTAATTATTTATGACTTATTATAATATAATTATAATTATAATACTTATGTTTTAGTCTAAATTCAGATCTTTTAGTGGTGTGACCACCACTTTGGCGAGTAATCAAGTCATAAGCAAGATCAAATCAAGTACTTATCAAGTACTTAAGTTATTTACATCAAAAGACAGGTCAATTCAAGTACTATAGAAATCTAGTGAGTTTGGTCATTTTAAACCTTACTTCAAATCTAAATTAAATCTAAACCTAACCTCAAACCCAACTCTAAACCTCTAATAATGTCTTATAATTTATAAGTTAACACTTTTAATTGAAATTTTATAAAGTTAATTAACAAGATAATTTTATAGAAGTGATTATTTCATTAAACATTTTTTCCCAAAAATATTATTATTTCTTTTCAGAACAAAAGATCAATTATCCAGGTTTTGTCTCTCATAAACTCTTAAACTTAGAGCACCGATATTAACATACAATTTGAGCCAATTTCTTGTCTAAACTAATTGAGATGAGCAAGCTCTTTAAAACTATTCATATATTTATAATTGTTAAGAAAATTTAAACTTTATTTAAATCATTGCAATAAAGGTTCACTGAAAAGTGTTCTATCTTGGTAAAGTAATATAATTATATATTTGAAAATATATCTTGGTTAATTTTTAAACTTGTAAGCTCAGTAATTATAACTAAATATTTCACCTCGTGTGGCTCAAATTGCATTGCTCACTTAAAGTAATAGTTATTTTTTTTAACTTTTTAAAAGTAACATTTAGCTAGTTAATATTCTTATGAACCGAATATAGAATTAATGTAAAATTTCATTAAAAGTCTGATTCACTCTCTTTTTAAAAATTTAAATCAATTTAAAAAAAATATTAATTTATTAAACAATTATTACTTAATCTATATTTACAAAAAAAAACATTTAAAATAAGGCGAATCTTGTATTTTGTTGTTTTTGAGAATTTATGAAAATTATTCCATTAATTATAAGAATTCAAAGAAAGTTAAGTACAAATGTGTATAAATAAATATATAATTAGTGTATAAATAAATTACTAATAATAAAACTATAATCTAAACTAACTCTAATTCTAATCATTTGCTTAATATTAATAAATTGTTTTCTTAATTTTGTTTGCTGTGAAATTGGTCAAAATCAATAAAACTAGCTTGCATATACTTTACAATATTGAAATTACTTGGTAAGTATTGACTCCGGCTTGATTTCCCGCTTTAACGAGAATGCAGAGCGAATAGTCAGTAATGACTGCAATTAACTGTAAATTTCAAAAATTAGTTGTTTTACTCTAAATTTTTCACAAAAATTGTTACCATGATAAGACCAATTCCGAACCCAAACCCTCCCATTTTAAGACTGTATGGTATGCCTGATATTAGAGTCAAATATTATCATTTGTATGAAATCTATTGATTCATAACTTATAAAATATGGAAACTAATGAATAAATACCGATAACTCCGGAACCGATAATACTGTTGACATAATTAAAGCCCGTTTGATGTAAATTACTGGTCGGCCCTAATCTGTTGCAATTAGTTTCAGAGACGACCAGTTGCTTCGTATCTCGAGATTCATAACTATTTACTGTGCTTTGAGATACTGTGTCGTCATCGACGAGCTGTGGGCACAGAATATTCATTATTGCATAATCTTATACCCAATCATCAAATTAATGGCTCTTTTTATCAAAATTTATAGTCAGTTCTCGACATTTGTTTGACATAATTATTGAGTCAATAAAAATGAGAAAATTTAAATTTTTTTTCTCGATAATTAAATATTATCTGAAAATTTATTAGCTTTATTAGCTAGGTTATTTTCAAATATTAATTTGATTATAAATTATAATTCTTTTCATTTTAGTTTAGTCTTTACTCACTTTTAGACTTTAAAAATAATTTATATTTTCTGTTAAATAAGTTTTATTTATGTTCTAAATATTAATCTCTATTTCAATGAATAGAATTTAATGAATGAAATCCTTTTAAATTCATTTCAAAATCTAATTAATTATTGTTTTTTTGAGAAACAAATTCTGATTTCAAAATAGAGATTTCAAACCTGATTAGTGTTAGGGTTCGGAGAACTGATTTGAGAGGTTTCCTGAAGAATATAAGTATTTTCATTAGCCGTCGCCATATGGAGACCGGAATCGAAGTGAAGCCAATGGCACTCCTTTTGTTTATTTGTTTCAATTAAATTATTATTTGTTTCACAAACTCTGATTACAATTCAATTAATTTAAAACTAATTAAAACAAATGAAAGTCTTCCGAATTAAATATATATAAATTTGAGGAAAGAGTGGAAGTGACAGATCTATTGTCACTCAATTTTGTCTACAATTGGTAATCAGTGAATCGCGCATTCGTTGTACACTCGTTGTGTTCATAACTCCTATTGAATGTAATTCACAAAATTATTTTTCCGATCGATAAGTAGTGTAAGTCTTGAGATCACTATTTCTTTCAAATGTTTATATCACGACTTCCGCTGACATTCAAATATATAAAAACTTTTATTCAAATATAAAACAACTTTTGGAACTAAAATCACATAAATTGATAAAATAAAATAACTCTTCAATAGTTTGGTTTGTTTTCTCACTTTAACTTCAAATTAAATGCGAGCCATAGTCTCACAATTTATTCAATTTATTGCGAACTAATTAAGTTTTGTTATAATTAATGAAAAGCCGTCGCTTTAGTTGCCATTTGGGTCAACACAAATACTTTTAGTTAATACGAATGAGAAATCAGTTTTCGACTTAAGAAAAATCGATTTCCCTTTTCTTAAGAGAACACAACTTTACTAAAATTAATGCTTTTATCTCTGATTCCTATTATGTCTCTAATGTTTGGCATAATTTTCTGTTCATTTGATTAAAGCATTAGAACATTAGAACAGCTGAAAAGCCACGCAATTGAAGTATAATTTGTTTTTTTTTTTGATATAATACTTGATAGCAATGAATGAGAACAGAATTATAGTCAGCGAACAGATTGTGTTGAGGTCAGGCGTGTCTTTAGTATAGTTAGTCTACGGTTAAATGAATTTTTCATTTCCGATCCTTTTTTGGAATAAAAAAACAATTAAAGTTTAAAAGAGAATCAGTCCATTGAAAGACATCTTCAAAAAAATCTTTTTCTTTTGTTTCATTTAATTGTATTCTTTTTTATCATTTAATTTAAATGAATATTTTATTTGATGACTAATACAGACTTTTTTATTTGAAAACTGGTTTAAGCTCTGACTCACAAAATATATTAGAATATGAATCCACTGATTATTACATAAATAGAATCCTTGAATATATGAAAATTTCAATGTTTTTTAAAAAAAAACCCATTGTTTGTATGGACTTCAAAATTATAATAAATAAAGTCTCAATAAATGATCAATACATATACATGGTTCTTGTATTGGTATAAATCTAGCAACATTTATTTTACAAATTTTAAAAACACTTATGTATAGCAAATTTGTTATACATTTTGTTTCTAATTATGAAAGAGTAATATTTGTATAGACTTTTCTATAGTTCAAAAAATGTTTAAAAACTTATTTTTAAATATATTCTCTAATTTGAGAGAAGTAAGTAATATATCATAAGAGAAATCACTAATTATTCAGAATTTTAGCAAAAAAATTATTTAATAAAAAAAATTTCGAAACCATTAATAGAATATTTTAGTTAATAACAATTCATTTATAATTTAAAGAGAGAAACAAATATAGACTCAAACTTTCAAAGTTTAATAACATTTTGACTGTAAATCAAATGATTGATGGTTACAAAAGCAGTTAAATTAATTCATATAAATTGATTACATCATTTCAATAACTATTAGTAAAAAGTGTGGAAACATATGGCAAACTAATGGCAGTTCGCACAGAATCGGAGATTTATTACAATTTATGACAATTCATTGCAATTAAGTTAAAATAATTAAAATTTTGTTTAATTACTGGAATAATATTTTGTTATAATAATTAAATCCGATTAAAAGGAAAAATAAGATTAATTAAAATCGACTCAAATGTTTAAAATACGAAAAGTGTTTTAGTGTTTATCATATCTGCGATCTCTGAGGAACGCATTCAACGAATGTGTAATTCATTTCAATTGTAAACCGATTGGAGTCAAACAATATTTTTTATTATTTTTTATTGGAAAACATATATTTATGTCATTTACTTAGAATTTGGCTCAAAATTCATTCATTTAATTAAACTAAGCTCTGGATGTCTGCCATTCAAAGTAAGTCAATTGTTATTAATTTTTATTTTATTTATTTACTTAAACTTATGCTCCAATTTTTAATAGTTTAATGAAAATCCAAATCCTTTTATATTTATTTATTGATTGATTTGAAAGCGAATCACTTTATTTACATAACTTTAATTGTTTATGAGATATAAATTATAAGAATGCAAATCAATTCATATACATTTTTACTCAATTTTTTAGCATATGCTATGTGATATGAGCAAGCACATTCAATTTATCAATATAACTTTATTTCAATGATAAAGGAAAGTGTTTATTAACAAAAGAATTATATAAACAATGAAAAGGGTTCTTGGTAAAAATGGAAGGATTTATTTGAAAATAATCCTTGGTCAATTGGCATGTACTTGGTCAATTCATTCAGTAAGTATATTCAATATTTTACACCTTTGGTTGAAAAAGAAGCTCTGGTTTATGATAAAATTTACCATACTTATTATGAACCCTCTATGACATCACACAAGAATAACGTTACAATAATTCAATTTTATTACCCAACACTTATTATTCTTAATTAACAATATCTGATATTGTTATTGAATTTATCTTGTTAATTGGGTATTATTTTTTATGTAAAAGTAAAGAACTACTCTTTACTTATCATTTAAGTATAATTTGTTATTAAACAGTCTTTTAGTTAATCAAAAGTCTTTAGGCTTTGATAACAGAAATAAATCAATGAATTCGAGGATTAAATCATTTTTTGATATGAATTTTAATTTTAATTTAATTCAATAATAAATGTCTTAATATTTTTAAATAATTTCGTTTTTAAATGGATTATAATTTTAAAGATCAGCCAAATTTGGAAATTATAAAAAATTAGTGTATAGTTAAAGTTGGAATGAGCAAGAATATTTTACAGACATTTTAGGAATTCAGACTATAAATTCTATGAATTAAGTGATTAGTTGTTAATAATTTGAGTTTAAAGACTGACTGATATCTTAGTATCGGTTATTAATAGATTAGATAATAAAAACAGTTTTCTATATTTTTCAGAACTAATATTCTATTGATTGGAATAAATTCATACAAAACTTAAAAATATTGTCAAAAATGAATAAAAATGACTCAAAAATTATTCGATTCACAAATTGTTTAATATTGAGAAACCATAAGATTATTCGCGAAGACCTATGGGTTCGCAATGGAAAGATTGTTGACCCAGAGCCTATCTATTACTTGGAAAAACGTTTGGCAGACATTAATATTGACTGCAAAAATCAATTGATTGCCCCTGGTTATATTGACCTTCAAATCAATGGTAATTCAATTATATGTTTTAATTCATTTAATTTTGAAATATTATTGAATTGAAGGTTATTTCGGTTATGACTTTTCAAACTCTCAAATCGACCAAAAAGAAGCCGTTCAGAGGACAGCACTCGGACTTCTCAAACACGGAGTGACTGCTTTCTGTCCAACAGTTGTGAGTCTTATTTTATGAACAAAAATAGAAATGAAATCAAAACAATTAATATTTGACACAAAAGGTAACCCAATCTCAAGAAAGTTACCATAAAATCCTTCCACAAATAAAGAGAACGGCTGGCAGTAAGTCATTCGGTGCAACTAATCTAGGAGTTCATTTGGAGGGTCCTTTTATTAGTCGAGAGAAGAAAGGGGCGCATCCAATACGTTATGTGAGAGGAGATCCTCTTAAGTCAATTGAAGAAATAAAAGAGATGTATAAGTATTTGGATGACGTCTCAATCATAACAGTGGCGCCAGAATTGGATGAAAGCGGTTCTATAATAAAAAAACTGGTCGATATGGGAATAACTGTATCCGTTGGACATTCAATGGCAACATTACAAGAGGGCGAGCGGGCCATCAATTCTGGCGCTAATTTCATAACTCATTTATTCAATGCAATGCTTCCATTCCATCACAGAGACCCCGGACTGGTGGGTCTGCTCACATCGAGTGCAGTCAAAAAGCCTGTCGTCTATTATGGAATTATAGCGGACGGCATTCATACGCATTACGCGGCCCTCAAAATAGCGTTTCGATCAAATCCTGAGGGAATGGTATTAGTGAGTGATGCCATTAGCGCTGCCGGACTCGAATCGGGTACTCATAAAATAGGTGTTCAGGAAATTGAGATTAAAGGCGACAAAGCATTCATAGCCGGCTCTGAAACGCTGTGCGGATCGATTGCAGCGCTCGACCACTGCGTTAAACATTTAAGAGAAGTAACCGATTGCTCAACAGTTGAAGCAATAGAATGCGCGACATTGCATCCAGCACAAGTACTAAATATCGATTACAAGAAAGGAACCCTTAACTTTGGTGCTGACGCAGACTTTAATATATTAGATCCGGAGCTCAATGTTTTGGCCACTTTTATTTCAGGGACTTTAGTTTCAAAGACTGACAACACTTTAGAAATAAATATTTGAGAACTTATTATATAATGAATTAAAATAGTTTTTTAAACATTTTTTTATATAAAAAGAGACAAATTTATAGAACTATTTGAAAGTTTAACTAAATATTTGACAAATATTTGCTGCAAAAAAACATACGAAAGCGACGGTTCTTTAGTTGATGGAGAAGTGGTCGCAATCATTGGTTGACTATCTCTTCGACTCTGACTAAAACACTTTCAATTAAATCAAAGTTTTGAAGCGCCAGTAAAACGATTTTGTGTTTCTGTTCCAAAGGAATATTAGGAAGTAATCCATTCTTATTACCAGCGATTCTCACTTCAAAGTTAACTGAATTTTTATTCTGTTTTCCTGTTTTCTGTTCTTTTAATTTGCATAACTCGAGTTTATAGTGAGCTCGGGATAAGTCGAGCGCTTTGTGGAGTGGTTTTAATAGATTGTCGATAATGTGAGTCATTATATCCCATATTTTGGTCTCATTTAAGTTTCTGTTGTCTTTCAGACAAACAAATCTAATTATATTCAAAGTCGCAAAAATGGTGTCATTTTGTTCTAACAAATCACTTCCCACTCCTTCCGGAAGAGATGAACTGATCGCAGATTTAATCATTCGATGAAAATTTGAGCCCAAAAATATGTCTGAAGTAAACATAAAATCCTTATAAATTCCAATTATTAATCCCTGAAGTCCTGAGTGTTGTTGTGGTTGAGACAGAATTGACAGAAGTATACGATAGCGACCACTGCTATCGAACGACACCACAAGTTTCCTAAATATATTCAGTGCTCTCTTTCTATGACTTTCAACATTTGAGTAAATCATAATTTGAATTAAAGACTTCTCAATAGGAATCGTACGAATCAGGTCTAAGAAGTTGGCCTCGAGTTGACAGTCGTTTATTTGGGATAAAAGCCGTTCTACTAATTGTAATCCCTTTTCGTAAATAAGACAAACGTTAGACTTTAGTAAACAATCGATGAATTGTAAGTGAAATCCAAAGACATAAACGTGAGTGTAAACTATCGGAACAAAGTTCAAGGCATTAACAGCACAAACACTCTCACTGTAGACCAGATATGAGAGGTTTGCCATCGCAGAAGTAAATGACTCTTTAGTCAATTCGATGTCCGCACTGTCAGAGTTTTTCGATCGTTTACTAGAAGTTATTAAATCATTTCTTTCGAAAAGCATATAATAATTGGACTGAAGTCTAGCGATCAGTTTAACCACATTTACGGCTATTTCTCGGGACTCACCGTTCGTTTCGGCCGAAAGCTCTAAATGTAGTATTGGATGATCCAAGAGTCGGATCAATGCTTTTAAAAGAATTGTCCGCTGAATCTGAGGGTCAGATGTCTTACTATTGATGACTCCGTTGTTATTATTACAGAGATTTTGTCCTTTTTTGCAGACATTGACTTCATTTACAAAAGTTTCGATAAATTTGATATAAAGGGGTAAAACATTATTAATTTGTTTGGCATTTAAGTCATTATCGATAAATTGTTTTTCTTCGTCTTCAAACTGATAGTCATCTAAAGAGTCGACATTAAGTCTATTGATGTGAGCGTTAAGAGTAGACAAAACCCATTTCAGAGTTTCGTTTCTTTTTGTCGGCAATTGAATCAAAACGCATTCCAATGGCTTAAGAATGGCTTTAAATACGTTGTGGTCGACAACCTTTTGTTGTTCTCCGTTATTGTCTTTGACACAAATGGTGTCGTTCTCTAATTCGGCCAAAAATGCGATCAAAACTTCCTTTGGTTTACACAAAACACTCACTTCCAGTAATAGTTGTTCGCAATAATTAAATGTCTTGAATCGGAACTCATTCAGACCTCGAAGACGGTTACAAATCAATGGAATCAAATCCCATATAATGTCGAAATCTGTGGCAATTAATGTCTTCATTTGATCGGTTCGAAACAATTCCATCGCTTCTCTCATCTTATGTTTATCTAAATAAGACTTCAATTGAGTCAAAAACATTTGTTTCACGTCTTTAGTGGACATCTTCAGAGTGATATCAACCAAAAAGAATCGCTAAAACAAATGAAAAAATAATAGAAATGCTTTAAAAACGAAAAGAATGTCTAAAAGTTTGTTGTTTTTAATATTTGTGTTTATTTTGACTTCGAGTCAATGCTTTCATTCATTGATATTATGGCGAAACACAAACCCATTGATTGAGTCTATGATTGGATGTAAACACGTTGTTGTCATGTGATCTCTACTCTCACACTATTACACACTATTAGTATATTCTATTTAATCGTTTATTAACACAACTTCACATTTTTAGACAATTATCACAACAAAACACATTTTCTTCAATAATATAAAAGACATAAACAATGGACCAAATGCGAAGATATGAGGCAACGATAGTAACCGGTCTCGAATGGATTGGAGCTGAAGAGTGTCGACAAAAATTGGATACAAAAGATGTGATTCAAAGTCACGGAAGAGTTTTCATCGATAGCGACAAATCGGTTAATCAAATATTAAGTCTCAGATCTGTTGATAATATTTATGTTATTATTTATGACGAAAATTGCGAACAAATACCGGAAGACATCGAAGACTTGAAACAAAAGTTGACAAAAATGTCGTCACTTTGCGAATGGACTAAAGGTCTTAAGACATGGATTGAAGTCTTCAATTGGAATAAATGCGATTTGAATGCAATGTTAGACAAGAATTTTGGTACAAAAGAAGTAAAGCCTTCATTTCGAGTGACCTGCAATCGAAGCGGTGATCATAAGTTCACTTCACAAGAATTTGCTTCCATTTTGGGATCAGCTATTAATGAGTCATTTGATTGGACCGTCTCTATGAAGGCATTTGATATCGAAGTGGTTCTCAATGTAAAGGATAAACACATTTATATGGGTCTGACTCTGACTCGCGAGTCATTACATAAACGGAATTTAGTCTGTTTTGGAGCGACGAGTCTTAGAGCGACCATCGCTTATAATATGCTTCGAATCGCAGATATTAAAGACGGAGACATTGTTTGCGACCCAATGTGTGGTTCCGGTGCCATTCCTATCGAATGCGCAAAGAATTGGTTACAAACATTTTGTATCGCATGTGATAACCATCCGGTGGCCATTGAAAGGACACAAAAGAATGTCCAACAAAGCAATTGTCAAATAGATATCAATCAATTGGATGTGACTTCACTGCCCTTCAGAACCGATTCAATTGATGTCTTTATAACAGATTTACCGTTTGGGAAGCGATTGGGTTCAAAACACGATAATAAGACATTATATCCATTACTTTTGATTCAATTGACTCGATGTGCGCGCATCGGCTCCGGAAGAATGGTTCTCTTGACTCAAGACAAGAGAAATATGAACTATTCGTTAGGAAATCCCAATATTAAGAAATATTGGAAACTCTTTCGAACTATTTTTGTCCGAATCGGAGGACTCGACGCTTCTATTTATTGTCTCCGAAGAAATACCAAACCTTTCGAATAATCTCTTTGTAATCCAAATGTCATCTCTTTTTTCTTATTTAATTATTTTCATTATATTCTCATTATATAAATAAATAAAATAAAAGTCAAACAATTTTTATTAATTATTCCCGAATTCAGATTATAATCAAATTAAGCGATTAATTCATAGGGAATGGGCTGTAAATTCTGGGGTTTATTTAATTTAGTAATCTTTATGAAACGGCCGGCTCTCGGCTGTCGCGCCTCTCTCTTCACATTAACCTTAACTCCAGACTCTTTTGCTTTTCGTTTCAGTTCTTCATTACGTTTGACTCTTTCCAAGAAGTCTTGTCTACACTTCGAGTGAGAGATGTGTTCTATTCTGACGTTAATCTTCTTCGCGATGACACGATTGCGAACTCTTTTGTTGACAACCACTCCCAACGCATGTTTGGTCACATTAAAGACTCTACCAGTCTTACCATGGTAAAATTTAAAGGGCATTCCCTTCTGAAAGGCTCCGTTGCCTTTAATGTCAACGATATCTCCTCTTTTGTAGACTTTGAGATAAGTGGACAAATGTTCGACACCATTCCTCTTGAATTTACGCGCAAACATATAACGCGTTCCGCGACGGATACCCTTTGGATTCGTCATTCTGTCCAAACATTAAATAAGTGATTCCATTATCATTAAATTGTGGTTAAATCAAAGATAACTTACTTTAAACGTGACTTCTGTTATGTTATGTTATGGCGAAAGGAAAGGGAAATATACTTTTCGTCGTCTTTTAATCAAAAATTACGTCTAAAAAGAAGATATTGAAAGAGGTTTTGGGCGTCTGTTGTCATAACAACAAATGATTTGATGGGAAACACCTTTAATGCGGTATTTGTTTTGACATTTGATTGCATCAAATCATCACTTAATGACTCATTTTATTGTATTTATAAAATCAAATGATTCGCAGAAAAATTCAAAAAATGTTTTTATTTCATTTGTAATTAAATTAACGGAAATCTCTTCCAAACGAGTCTTTAATCTCATAATTAAAGTATAAAATTGTTGAAAATTAAGAAAATATCACTAAAATTTGATCCGAGCTTTTAATCTTAAAATGATGTTTAATCTAACATCAAATCAAAAGCATATTTTTCACTGCATTTTGTTATTATCTGTGATATTGTGGTTTGAATTACTTTCGGGAGGAATGAAGTTATGGTACACTGACTCAGACTCGCCATCAATTGATCCGTTCATTGCTTACGGCTATTGGACGGCAACTTTCCTCTACATTCTTCGAATTCTGGCTCTTCTGTCTTTACCACAAGTCTTCTGCAATTTTTTGGGCCTAACATTATATAACGCATTTCCAGATAAAGTCACTCTTAAGGGAACACCTCTTTTGGCGCCATTTATATGTATCCGAACGGTTACGAGAGGCGATTATCCAGATTTGGTTCACAATAACGTTAATCGCAATATGAATACCTGTCTATCGGTAGGACTCGAGAATTTCATCATTGAAGTGGTCACCGATCGTCCCATTGGTCTCATAAAACATCCCCGCATTAGAGAAGTGGTCGTTCCTTCAGATTACAAGACCACAACCGGAGCTCTTTTTAAAGTAAATATTAATTACTGATTAGAAATGAATTGAGAATAATATTAATGTTATTCTTATATGAATTGATTGAAGGCTCGCGCACTTCAATACTGTCTCGAAGACGAAAATAATATATTGGGAGACAACGATTGGGTCATACATTTGGATGAGGAAACTATTATGACTGAAAACGCCGTTCGAGGGATTCTTAACTTTATTTTCAATAACAAACACGAGTTCGGACAGGGATTAATCACTTATGCAAATGAAGACATCGTTAACTGGTGGACAACTCTGGCCGACAGCTTTCGAGTGGCCGATGATATGGGAAAACTTCGGTTCCAGTTTTATATGTTTCACAGACCACTCTTTAGTTGGAAAGGTATTCAATAATTATATTTATTGATATCAATAAAAATTTGTGGTTTAGGTTCTTATGTTGTGACCAAATTATCAGCGGAACGGTCCGTCTCTTTTGATCACGGATTGGACGGTTCTGTAGCAGAAGACTGTTATTTTTCAATGATTGCTTATAAGAATGGCTACACATTTGACTTCATTGAAGGGGAAATGTGGGAAAAGAGTCCCTTCACTGTTAAAGACTTTTTGCAGCAAAGGAAACGTTGGATGCAGGGTATCTTTTTGGTGGTGCACTCGCCTGCAATTCCTCTTCAAAATAAATTATTCTTAGCGTTTAGCCTCTATGCGTGGCTAACAATGCCTTTGAGTACATCTAACCTTATCTTCGCGAGTATATATCCATTGCCCTCCACTTCGTGGTGTAATTTCTTGTCTACATTTGTTGGCGCCGTTTCTATTTATATGTATATCTTTGGTGTTATGAAATCGTTTAGTTTAAAAAGAATTGGTTTTAAACGATATATACTCTGCATTTTTGGTGCTATTTTTACGATTCCTTTTAATATAATTATTGAAAATATGGCAGTTCTCTGGGGTTTTGCAGGAAAAAAACATAACTTTTATATCGTTAAAAAACAGATGACCCCCTCTTTTAATGTCTAAATAATAATTTTTTTATATTTTTTTTTTCTTTATTTTTTTGTGAAATTAATTTGCATTTAACGAACAAATTTGTTTTGGTTTTATTAATGAAAATCCATTTTTAGATCAAATTTATATTTATTTTTGATTTAAACTCAAATTTTATTTATTGAAACTTTTCTTCCCATTTATTTAATGTCTTCTGAATTGTAATTAATTACTAAATAATGTTTTCTCAAACTTTGCTTAAAGTGAGAAATGACTTTAAAACAAGTCTTCGAAATTCTTTATACAATTAATAGTCATTTGAATTAATAGTAATTCCAAAGAATAGATTCATAAATATAATTATAATTTGAAAATTTAATAAAATTTTAATTTTTAAATAAATTGATTTAATTAATAGATTTAATACCAGAATATTCTGTTGTCATGAAATTCATGACATTTGTTGTGACGTAAGTAATGTTTAGTGAAAACCATTGCAGACAAACATCTGTTTTAATTTGTAAACAATATTTGACATCAAAAATATAATCGATTAACCATTAAATTTGATTTTTATTTATTATTTGATATAATGTCTGATAATGAGATAACTCTTGAACAGACACTAAACCAATATAAGGATGAGGTAATTGTTTTAAGTTTTATCGTAAAATTCAATTAAATAATTGTAATTCAGTTAACAGTCGTTGTGTCGGCTCTCAATTGCGATCAAAATAATAATGATTTGATTGAATTAAAGGATAAATTGATTGAAATAATTGCTTTGACTGAAGGTATTATTATTACCAGTATTTCAATGAATCGTTAATTTGTAAACATTTCAGTCGAATTACTAAATGAAAAAAAGGCCCGACTTTTGTCTGAAATCAATTCAATTGAAGACAATTGCGAACCAAAAGCATCGACTTCTGGTACTGAAGATAAATTCCTAATTAATAGTGAAGATATAACTAACAGATCTTTAATCGAAACATTGGAAGAACTGAATGGAAAGGAATGTAGAGTTGCTGTCAGTGAACAAAATGGTGTTATTAGTGAACACAACGCCGTTGTTATGACGGCTCATGTCTTAGAGTCTGTGGTTGAGTGCTCTGAAACACTAAATTTTAAAGTGAAAGTGTTTTTCACTTATCCAATGAACAATTCAATGGTTCCCTGTCCTCACTTTATGTCAGGAAAGTGTCGTTTTGAACAGAAATGCAGATATTCTCACGGATATGACGTTTGTCTTAAAGATATTAAACCACTCAAACCGATTGACTATTCATTAATTAGTCGCGACTCTATTTGTTTAGTTAAGAGTAAAATCGATAGTCTTTGGCACAAAGCAGTCGTTGAAGGAGTTTCTGAAGAACAAATTGTCGTCAAATATTGTGATTCCGATTTAACCGATAATATAGACATCGAAGATATTCTACCGCTTAATGACAATGAAAATTGTATTCAAACTGAAACTAATTCTGAACTTCAACTCAATAATAGTATTAATGATGAATCCGATGATATTTCTGTCATTCAATGGAGTAGTGATAGTTCAGCAATAGGTTCTTGGGAGATTCACACAAAAGGCATCGGATCTAAACTTTTGAGTAAAATGGGTTACATTTTTGGCAAAGGATTGGGTAGAAATGGTGAGGGAATTACTCAACCAATTGATGTGTTTGTGTTTCCAAATGGAAAATCATTAGACGTTTGCATTGAAATGAAAGAAAAATTCTTATCTAATGATGAGTTAAAACAGAAAATCAAAATCAAACAAAAAAAGATTGAAAATCGAATCGCAAACGGATATAATAGAGTTAGACCTGAAGACACTGTTTTTGATTTTATTAACCAAAAAATTCTTACCACAAAAGAGAGCTCTACCGCCGAACCAAAATCCAAACCAATGACTGCATCAGAACTGAAAGCAACGAATACACAATCACTTAATATTTCCTCTTTTAAAATATCAGAAGATATACGAAGAGCTGAATTCGAATTAAAGCGTTTAAATGACTCAATGCTTAGGAATAAAACTAAAGACAAAGTTTTGTTTAATCAATTGCAGGATAAAATTCATAAACAAAACAAATTGATTTTAAATCTTAAACAAAAGGAATCTATGATTCAAAGGGAACAGAACTCCAGAACTAATAAACAAAAATTAAGTATTTTTTAGACTAAAGTTATAAATATTTATTTAAAATGAAATAAACTAATCGATAATTATTACAATAATAACTAATTTATTAATAAATAATGGATTATTAGTAATAATTTATTACTTTTAGTAAAATCGTAATATAATTATTTTCTTGGTTTATTTATTTGTAAAGGTTTTATCTATTTCATATTTGGGCAAGTTAAACTGTTGATTTACTACTTTATTGAAAAGAAACATATTTTTAGTAAAGTTTTATATTTAAGTATTTTATCTATAATTAAACTAAAAAATTCATTAAAATATTCATCAGATTTTGATTAAAATATTTTTATGTCAGAGATTTAGAAATTTTAAGTGATTTCTATATCTAATAATAAGTTACTATTGGTTTATCTCTTGATATGTTTATGAAGAGATTCATACATTTACTTATCTGTCTATTAAATTCAAAATTGTTCTCAAATTACACAAAATATTTGATCAGAATTTAATCATTTTATCGTTTGAAGTGTTTCTCAGTAATTGTCAGATCATTTTTTCATTAGTTAAGTAATGAAAAACTAATGAATTATTATGTTTGCGATAATATAACAAAAACTTTGATTGAAATACATTTTTCTTAAATCTTCGCCAAACAATTCTTATTGAATGATAAGATTATTCCAATCCATTCGATAACTGAATTAAAATTCAACCGAAAAAATATTGAAGTCTTTTGAGAATTTTTTTCTTAAATAATTTATAATTGAAATGAGTCTACAATCAGTTGTGATCACTGGCGCCAATCGGGGAATCGGACTCGAAATTGTCCGACAATTATTGGCCTCAAATTGTCCGCCAAAACATTTGATCGCAACCACTCGACAGACATCTAATGAAGAATTGGATAAATTAAAAGCTTTGAATCCAACGCTGTCTGTATTGAAATTAGACATAAAAAACACTCAAGAATTCAAAGAATTGGCTCAAAAAGTTGAAGAAATTGTTGGAGATTTGGGAGTCGACACACTTATAAATAACGCAGGAATTCATTTAAAAAGAAATTTAAATGAAGTCAATGCAAATGATATGATCGACAACTTTGAAGTTAATGTTGTGGCGCCTCTTATCCTCACTAAACAACTTCTACCACTTCTTAAGGTAAGTCTTTAAAGGAAATCACTATTAATTGGTTTGAATAATGGTTAGACCGCCGCCAATAAACGAAAGACATCAGTCGTTAATATTTCTTCGAAAATGGGATCAATAGAACTGAATAATAGTTATTTGCCTTCACTTCCTTCAATTCCTTATAGATGTAGTAAATCAGCCCTTAATATGGTCTCCAAATGTTTGTCAATTGATCTCAAAGAAGACGGAATTCATGTAATTTCTTTACATCCGGGTTGGGTTCAAACAGATATGGGCGGACCTAATGCTGATCTCAAAGTTGCGGACAGTGTTTCCAATTTATTGAATACTATTGAAAGTATCAATGAATCGATTGGTGGAAAACTGGTTAACTTTGACGGAACACTCATCCCTTTCTGACAATTTTTTCCAATAATTGAATTCAATTTAATAATTCTTTTATCCGATCCTAAAAAGTGGTGCATTCATTGCAAAAATTATTCTTATAATATATAATTAACTTTAGTTTTGCTTTAATTTTATAAAACTTTTTTTTGACTAAATTTCAGTCAAAATTTGTTTCTATAATTCTGAATAAAATAGTTTATTAAACAAATGTTTAAACATTTCTTTAATAATAATTATTAACAGAATTCTATAATTATTATAGAATTCTGTGAAATAATGAATGAATGACTCAAAATTCAAATAAATCTATTTTAATATCCATTCAATACTTCCTTTTGAAACATTCATTCAGTTATATTATATTATACATTGTATGAGATAATATTAAAATAATTAGAAATAGCAAGCATATTTCACATTACACACGAATGCCTATAATATGAACTAGAAGAATTTGGTTATTTTGTTCATTATATTGGAATATTCATATTATTGGTAAATGAATTTATTTTTGAATTTAAACGTCAAAAATACATTTAGATGAGTTAAGGCTTAAAGTAATCATCAATTTTGTTTGTTTGAAGTTATTGAAAGTATTTTTAATTATGAGATTATAAAGAGTAGATAAATTGGCGACAAATTCGTTGTTAGAGTATTGCCACAAATACTTCTGGAGTTGAGTCACTTTTCAATGATGTTATATTGATCTTTAAGATTCAATTTATTCCTTTCAATTGAAGTCATTTTAATCACTTTTAATTGTAATAACTTTCAAATATAGAGCACATGTGAAAAAATAGTTTTGATTTTCATGTGATCAGTCTCAACTGTTCATAATATTGGACTTCATTTAACATTATGTCTATGGGACAGGGATTTGGGTTTAATGAATTTGTTCATATTATTGGCATTTTCATACTATTGGGTATTCAATATATCGGCATTCGTCTGTAGTTATTATTGTCCAAAAAATTTGAATTATAACTCGCAAATACTTGTAAAGCGGTAACTTGACTAATTTTAGTATAGACCTGTACTAAAGTATAGTTTTAGTATAGACTTGTATACAAAGGGTTTGGTTTATTAGTTCATAAAACCCCACTGTTGATAAAACTAGAGTTCATTAAAGTGGGTATAATTTTAAAATTACTTCTATGTAAATGGTTCTGAAATTTTATCTTAAGTTCACAAAACCTGGTCTGTTCACAGAACATGGTGTTCATAAAACTTGCAGGTCAAGTGTATTAATAATTAGATATAAATTTATAAACGTCACAAGATTTTCCAGTTGGTGATAGAAAATTTTAATATTAATCAAAATCTGTTACAATAAACTAATAGTACTATATTTTACCAAAATTATTAGTAATTTTAGTCTCTTTTGATTAAATTAATATTTGATTGCTTTCTCATTGATGGCATTCAAACCTTTAGGTATTAAGTTTCCAATTAACTGAAAATTTTATTTCTACATTTACTTACTTTTATTTTTTTAAATAACAAATATTTTTAATTAAAAAACGAGAAAAACCCTATTTTATGACTAAATATTTGATGCTTTGTATCATTTATTAAATTTAAATAATACATAGATTTTAATGATATAATATCTGTGAAGTTTATTCATAACACATACAGATTAATAGCAGACAACTTCTACTATACAGGCTTTGAAAATACAGGAAATAATACTTGATTTACAAAAATGGTCATATTTTTAAAAATTGCATGGTGATTTTCAAACTTTCATAGAAATCTTAAACTAGGATAAAAATTGAATTATTGTTAAAATTTTGACTTAAAAATTCCAACAAGAACCTAGATAAATTATCAAGCCCATATAAAGTATTATTTTCCTATTTTTTCCTAGTTTATGTTGTATATGTATCTGCTTTACTCGCAAACAACCCTATGTGTAGTTGTAGGTTGAATTTAGGTTTAATAGGTTTAAATTTCTTTTGATAGTAAAAGGCAAAATTATGATCTTTTTGTTAGTAACGGATAAATCAGGGAGGTTGTGCTCTCTGAAAGTTCATCCTTTTATTTGTAATGAGTGAAAAATTTTTGGATTTTTTTTGTTCAATTAATTTAATTGTTTGTCATCTCTACCTTTTATAAAAGTATGAGATGTGATGATCCGATAGATTAACCACTCATTCTTCTCATATACTTTGAACACTAATTTAAGTTTTCTTTAGTCAAATCAAACAAAACATTGATTTAAAAAATTATTTGAAAATAAAAACTAATCTTCAAAAACCTCAATAATTATAATTGACAATCTTGTTGAAGAGATCAGGCTTTCGACAACTATCTAGTTGTCCTTGAGCTCTTTTTGCATTTGAAGCCAATCATAAGGGAAAATAAACAGCAATAATAGTAGACTTGTGATCACGTTTTTTCAGTTATTTTGTATTTCAGATTTTTGTTTATATTCTAAAAAATTATGACTCCCTAATAGCTCAGTACCAAAAATATTGATTTAAAATTACTCCAATTAGTAAAACAATAATAAATTGAACATATTGACATTTTTATAAAAATTACCATGACAATATACTATTTTGACAAATGCTCGTAAATGTAGTGATTATGGCTTTGCCTTCAAAACTTGTATTGAAATAACTTTATTTTCGGACTTTGAATTATCGGATCGATTTCTAAATGTCGTTTAAATTAGAGCTCAATCTAATTGATAGCATTGAGAGAGTAGTGCTTAACATTACTGTAGACTCATTTAGATTGTGCGCATTCATAGTCATTGCTTACGACTACACACTTTACTAATAACTCTTTTTAGCGTTTTATTTTCAATATTTATTTATAACAAAAGAGTTTTAGCGCTAAACGTCAACAAATGGTTTATGAAAAGAAAACGAATATATCAAATGAAATACACAAAATTAACCCATTATTATAATAATAAAAATTTTTAAATTGTGACCATATTTTTATTGTTATCTTTGAGTGGAATTATTTTTATTTAGAGAGAGTGCGCACATATGAGTGATGAGTGCGCAGACTCTCTGATTACATCACTTTTTATTTTGATATAAATTCTTTGGTTTGAATTTCAAAACGTATTTTCGTTCAAAAGTTTTGTTTCGTTTTCATGATTTGCACTCAAATTTCAACTTAATGTAAGTTTTATTAAACATATTTACATTAATATTTTATTTGATTAAAAACTATAAATTTATTTATGACATTTTCTTTAATATTTAAATAATTAGATATCATATAATATTTTATTTTGATGAAATAGATTTGTTGAAACAATTCTCGTTTAATATTGTTGATATTATGTTGTGTTGTTTAGTAACGAATGCTTAATATCGGGTTTCCCTTTTGTTTAACAGTATGCTTAACCTCATTTAACAAAAATATGATCGAATACTAAAATAATTACAAATTAGACTCCGAAGAGGCAATCCCTACCCTCTAAAGTTTAGAGTCTAAACCGTTCACTAATTATCCTGTTTATAATCAAGAGTTCAATCGTTTTAGATCTAAATAACTCATATATTCTCTATGGGTGACATACAGTAATTGCAAATACATCGCGAACTTAGTCCTGTTTTGCGCATTCAAGTTTATTTAGGTTAGAGTTGGAATTTTCAAGTGAAATTTTTATCATTTATTAAGTGATTATTCTTGTCTACAAAATTATCAAAAGTTTGAAAATCACCTTGCTATTTTTTTAAATTTGTTGAATTTTTTAAAGTTAACCAAAAAACAGTAAAAAATTTACAAATTACCTTGTCATTCCTAGGCTTTATGGGATATAATAAAAATTCCAAAAGTATAATGTGCAGGATTAAATTTAGAAAAATTCATTTTCTGTTTTTTCACTACATTTACGTAGTAAAGTGTAGTATTTGTAATCGTTTCGCCCCCACCCAGCGAAAGAGTGCATCTGTAATCTATTAAATCATTCTTTGGGGACCAACTCTTTTGTTAGTAAAGGGAAAATTTCGTCTTTTTGAAAGAAACGCAGGGTAATTGTAGGCTGAGATATCCTTACATTTTGGAAAACCCTTTTGATATTAACGGTAAAATTTCATCTTTTTGATAGAAGCGGAAGTTTGTGTGTATTTAAACTCTTATATCCTTCACTGAGGACCAAATCTTTTGTTAGTAATGGGAAAATTTCTTTTAGATAAATTAGGAAGGAAGTGGTAAGATGTGATAAACTTCTCTTTTTATCAACCTTTTTTCGTAACAGGGATATTTCGCTTTTTTAATGGAATCGGAGAAGTGTTGTAGGCAGGGATCTCTTTCTCTTTTAACCAATCTTTTGTTAATTTTGGGGAATATTTTATTTTTCACAGAAAAGGATGAGACTGTAGGCTGTGCTATCCTTCTCTGAAGATTTACCCTTTTGTTAGGGAATATTTCGTCTTTTTGATAGAAACAAAAGAATTGGAAAGCTGTTTTCCCTGGAATTTAACCCTTTTTTAGTAACGGGAAAATTTCTCCTTTTTGAAAGAAACGGAAGATAGTGGTAGACTGTGATTTGGTTTTCTGATGACCAACCCTTTTATTTGTAGCGGGGAAATTTCATTTTATTGATAAAAACGAGGAGTGTTTGCAAACTGTTATATCCTTTTCTGGAGACCAAAACTTTTGTTAGTAATGGGGAAATTTCATCTTTTTTGATAGAAACGGAAGTGATAAAAGGTTCTGCTATTCTTTTTTGGAACTTTATATGTTTATAAGTAAAGGGGTAATTTTGTCTATTTGATAGAAATAGATTTGAGTATAGGCTGTGCCTCTCTTCTCAGGAGACCAAACCTTTTCATATTAATGGGAAAATTTCTTCTTTTTTATAGAAACGGAGGGAGTGTGGGCTGTTATATCCTTCTCTGGTGACCAACCCTTTTGTTATTAACGGGAAATTATGGTTTTTCGATAGAAACGGGAAGATGTTGTAGGCTGTGATATCCTTTCCTGGTGACAAAACATTTTGTTTGTAAAGGAGAAATTTCAATTGAAAAAATGGAAGGGAGTGGTAAGCTGTTTTCCAGTTTAAATACACAGTTTTTTGTCCACAGTTTCTAATTTTTCTTCAAATCAAAAATATTAACGATTTGAATATTGAAGACTTCACTAAAGGATTTCAAATGACTTAAATAAGTGAATCCATTCTTTATCTTTTTATTCGGTTTATCTATAAAGGAGTCGAATCCCTTTAGTTTCCTTTTCTTCTCAATGGATGACTGACATGTCATTAATTGAATGATTGGATGAATTTTTGATCGCCGAATAAAATACGGAATAATGATATCGGACCAAAATTGACGTAGTTTCCGCACTCGACCTGAACTACTCTTTGTTCACAACCGTTTCGTAAATACAGTTTATGTCTACCAATGATTTTATCTTTGTTTTGCCATCGTTTTCTAATTTGAATAGGTTTTCTATTCCTCTGATATCTATTTAGAATTGACTTAAAGACTTCAATCATTTGTTGTGAAACACTCTTCAGATCAAAACATTTATTATTCTCTTTAAGGATTCTCCTTGATTTAGTTTCTAATTGTAATTCACTTGAATTAAAAGAAGTAAATCTGTTTTTACGTGTTTTCATTTTTTTATTTAGAACACTTATTTTATTTAAAACACTTAAATTCAAAGGATTGAAACAATTAAAATGGCTACAAAAATTTAAACATTTTTCTAATCCTTTGAATGTGTGAATAAGTAAAGCATATATGTAATTTTTTAGGGGAGTGGGTTTACCGATCTTTTTCCCAAGTAAGGCTGTGCCTAAGAACATTAAAAATATAATGAAGATTAAAGCTTATATTTCGAAAATGGAACGTGATAATACTTAAACATTGAAACATATTTTTGAGTCATACATAAATATATGTTGAGAAATTAATCAGGGTTCTCTACATTTATTGACAATTACTAATAAAGTGCTATTCTGCTAAAATGATTTCTATTCGTAATTTTTAACATGCACATTTTCAAAAGCTATCATTATAATCTTCATTATATTTTTGAGGTTTATAGGTGTGCCTAACTTGACTTGCCTAGGGGGTGGTGCCCCCTGGTAGCTCCTCTTTCCCATCCCTGAATACAGATGGCGTTACTTATTCACACATTCAGAGGAATAGAAAAATTTTTTATATTTTTGTCGCCATTTTAATTGTTTTATTCCTTTGAATTTAGGTGTTTTAAATAAAATAAGATTTTTTGAGCGTAGTTTTAGGTGTAGTGAAAGTGATGCTATGATTGCGCACTCTCTATAGTTATCTTAAGCAGTCTTTTCTCACTGCTATCAATGCATTTTAATAGAGGTTTATTGAAAATTTTAGACATTACCTAAAATAGATTTAATCCGGTGGACACTTAACCATAAGAGAATATCGGAATCTTTTAATAATTTATTTAACTGAATAAACAGTTGAGGCATTCCTAAAATTTTTCGGCCCTGATTTTTAACACTGAAATTTGGTGACAATTTATTTGATTAAATATTTATTTCTCATAAAACGATGTATCAGTCGAAATGTAAAATAGGTCTTATGTAAATATTTTACCTAATTTTTGAAGTATTCCTTTAAATATTGATTTATGGAAGAAATGATTGCAATCTTTTGGCATAAAATGAAACTAATTTATTTGATTTATGGAAGAATTGATTGCAATCTTTTGGCATAAAATGAAACTAATTTATTTG
Source organism: Galumna obvia (assembly GCA_034695785.1). Classification (NCBI taxonomy): domain Eukaryota; kingdom Metazoa; phylum Arthropoda; class Arachnida; order Sarcoptiformes; family Galumnidae; genus Galumna; species Galumna obvia. The sequence goes on from JAQFZM010000265.1 coordinate 41,010, forward strand.
ATTTATGAAAGAAATGATTGCCATCTTTTGGCATAAAATGAAACTAATTTATTTGATTTATGAAAGAAATGATTGCCATCTTTTGGCATAAAATGAAAC
>JAQFZM010000266.1:0-41107 GCA_034695785.1 Galumna obvia
TTTTCATAAAAATTACAGCTTTTTACTTAATTTTCTCTTAATTTTTACTATTTTCCGACAATTTTTCCGAATTTTTTACCTATTTTTTGCCTTTTTCTCTAGGGGTACCTTACTTTTCGTCCTAGGGGGGTATTTTGAAATACCCCCCCCTAGAAAATCCATTGGCCATCCCTGGTAAAAAGTAATATTTGAATAATTTTTATACAATTAATTATTTTATTATCATAAATATCAAATTTAACATTTTAGTTAAAATTTTTATCATAAATAAATATGTTGTCATTTTATAAAATGAGTTTTAATATTAATTAATATTAATTTAATTAAATTAAATTAGATATAATTTTCTATATTTTTGTATTTATTATTTGAATGTTATGTATAAAAACTTAAAATTGTTCCTACAATAATTGAATGGATTGAGGCAGAAAACGGTTATCGCTATACTGTGCAAAGCATAGCGATAACCGTTTTCTGCTGCAATCCATTCAATTTTAAAATACTTTATACAATTAAAACGATATAAATAACCAACTTATATTTACATAAAGTCGTGATCAAAACTAACTAGGACAACTAAACAATCAATATTTCTTACATTGATAAATTGTAATAAAAATTTGCATGAATATACAATGACTTTCCCGATTGTTAAATATGAGATTAGAATTTTTTTTTTGAAAAATATTATTTAATTTTCAAATTTGAAAAGTCGGTACTTTTCATATGATTTGCTATCAAGTTTGATCTTCTATGGTGACTTTATCTTAGGTTTGATCAAAAGGTGTCAAGCAACAAAATTGTTCCACTCATAATATTTTATGATTAAATAAAATATTTATCGAACTACTTAATTTATATTTTCTTAAGTTACCCAAAATGACATTTTTGTCAAAAATAAAATATTCAATTAAACACAGCTTTTTTATTTCTCAATCGATTTTAATTATCTTGGTATCATACTAAATAAGGTTTAAAGAAAATTTTAAAAAAGCATTTTAAAAAACTAAAATTGATTAAGGCATTTTAGAGTAATTAAAATAATTGTAGTTTAAGACTTTCTGAAATCCCTAATTTCAATATTCAGAAATCTAACCATATTTTTAAAAATCGGGGAATCAAAGTATATGTATACAAATTTTTGTCAAATTTAATTTAATTGTTTAAGAAATATAGTTTTTTGAGTTATCCTAGTTAGTTTTGATCACAATAGTATGTTATAGAGTAGTAATGAGAAAATATAAATAATATTGTAGTTAGTCGTGACGTCACTTTTATCAAAGTTTGCGCCGGGTCCGATTTTCTAAAAATTTTAGAAAAAATTTGCAAATATTTAAAGAAAATTAGTAATTTTGACAATATTTTGGGTTAAAAATCGTTTACATTGAAATTTCTTATCAAAATTATCGATATCTGATACCAATTTTCCCGAAAAAATTCATTTTTCAGTGGAAAATTGGCAAAATATAGCTTTTCCAGTGAAGTAGCATGTATAAATGATAATTATATTACTTAATAACCTTTAAATAGCCTAAAATAGCAATAAAAAGCTAAATAGTACAAAAATAGACGTTTTTAAGGTTTTTGAAACATACCCTACCCTAATACCCCCTCTAGGATTTTTCCCAAAATACCCTACCCTACCCTACCATCCCCACTAAAACCTCGACCTTTCGCCATCCCTGATAAAAATACATTTTATAAATTCCAATATTATTCGATCAAAATTTAACGTAAGTATAGTTTAAAATTAAATATATGAACGGGATGTCAATAATTGAAAAAAAAAGTTTTCAGATTTAAAAATAATTACCATTGTTAGAAACAGGGATGGGCAAGAGGGCAGTCCCTCTAGGCCGGGAAATTATTTTTCCACAAAAATGCAATAAAAACTGACCCCCTCTTAATTTTCTGACCTCTTATTTTTTAACCTAGACCAAAGTGCATATTTTTTCTAAAATTCTAGACATAAAATTGTTTAATATTTTAAATAAAAATTCTTTTTTTATTGTTATAATTTTGAATTTTTAGACTGTAAACTAAAGTCCATCCCTGGGTTAGAACAAACACGAAAATAAATAAATATAAAAAAACATCGATTTTAAGTCAATTTTGAATCGGGTAATATAAAGTTGAATATTTCTTTAAGACTATTTTAAGATTATTGATACACTTGACATGCAAGTTTTATGAACATCATGTTCTATGAACTGACCAGGTTTTGTGAACATCTTTTCAAAACCATTTTTATAGAGGTAATGTTAAAAATATACCAGGTTTTATGAACCAAAAGGTCTGCACCATTATGTTCATAAAACTTGCGGGTCATTCGTTTATTTATCTTGGTGTACTTTTTAATTTATACATAATACTAGTTTATATAAATTCAATATTAATTTGTTTTAAATTGAAATAAATTTAAATCATTTTTTATTATTTGTAAATAAGTTCTGTTGTTAAAGTGGTCGAAGATTTTGAATTTATCCAGGTTGTTCAGAAAAACTTTTCAATTGAACACTTATTTAAAATTAAATAAAAATTTCGACTAAAATATAAATTTTAATTTGAATTTATTTTTATTAATAATTTTATGTATTAAAATTATTCATTTTTTATTACTTATAAGTTATAACTAAATGGTGTAGTTATGTGTAGTTAATATATAAGTTTTCGAAAGGGAGTCCACATTTTCAAAACATTTAAGGGGTAAAATATAGTATAGAATCGTTTATAAATGAGTTTTTAAATGAATTTGTTTTAAAAGTAAAGTGTTTGCGAAGCAATAGTAAAGTGATATTGTAGTGAAAGTAAAGTTAAGTGATTTGACCTAATCCACTACAGTCTCTATTATAAAAACGGAATATTTTGAATGTAATACTATTTATGTACTATAAAAGAATATAATTAAATAATTATATCTTTGATTTTCTTAAGACCTATTTGTGACAAAAAAAAGTCTAAAAAATAAATTAATTGTTAGAACTCTTTTCAAATAAAATGTTTTATATCTATTATTTATTAAAATCTATTTTTTCATTTTAAAAGATTCCCATAAAAAATAAATCATTGATTAATTCCCTAAAAATAAAATCCATGAGATAAAACCTTATTTTATTGATCTAGCATTAAATTTCTTAATGTTTATTAGCCTTGGTCATTCCTTGGATTTCTAATTTATTTTTAAATCTAATCCTTTTATTTTTAATAAAGATTTAGACTTTTTTTGAAAATTGTATTTTCAAAAAAAGTATGCGATTATATGAAACATTTATGTGCGTAAAGTGAAAAAGTATCCATCAAGAATTTTTATGATTAGAAACTTTTGATAAACTATTATTCGGGTAATAAATGGTCGACAAAAAAACAGAACTCTGTTATCACTTGAATTACATAAACTATAATATTATGTGAAAACTGAGATTTTGAGCTCATTTTTCATTTCAATACTAATAAAATAACTTTTGGTTAGAGAAATGCCATCCGTTAAAAATTTAAATTTTTAAATGATCTTGCTTATGACAAATATTAATCTAAGACAGTATTTGCATTAGAGTTTCATCAATTTTGTCAAACTTATCATTTATAACACATTTTTCTCGAATCCAAAAGAGTTGAGAGTTTTGTAGATAAATGTGTAAAACAAAATTTTTAAGAAAAATGTCTTTACTCTTTTTTTTCTAAATCAAAATTTGAAATATTTAATAGAACTTTGAAATATTGCCTTGCACTATTAACAAGAAATATGGATTATATATATAACTTTACACTTTTGAACATTGCACCAAGATTATAGAATTTTATACATAATTTATAATCAAAAACGAAATAATTGTCTTTAATTTTGGATATGTTTTTATAATTAAAATTTAATCATTTGTTTGATTAACTTTTCTTCAAATAAATTGTTTTCTTTATTTCTAAAATACAAAATATATCTAATTTCGAGATTTCAGATCAAATTTAAGTTATTTATATTAAGTTTAATAAATGTTATAATTTATGATTCATTTTATTTAAAATAAATCATTAGACTATTAAATTAGTAAAAATGGTCCAAAACATCAAAATTTTATTAAAACTATGACTTAACATAAAAGAATGATCAATAATATAAGAATGATTAAGAATAACATAGAAAAATATTTTTATTATATTTATATTACTTTTATGGAAAAAAGACATTTATTTCTTTTGATTTCCAGTTTTTTCATCCTTTTTCATGTTTTTCTGTTACTTTCAATAACTTGTTTTATAAAAATAGCGTCAGATTATAAAAATAAGACTAAAAAATTAAACTAGGTCATTTTACACGATAATCTATGTTAAATTATAATAAAAAGTTATAATAAGATTTAAATCAATAAATTTTTAATTAGTGAAAAACTAAAATATTACTTGATCTTGATACTAGCAAAGATTTAAATAATGAATTTAGAATCTAGTACATTTGAATTTACAAATATTAAAAACAATTTTTATATTAAGAAAATTTTGTTCATCAGAAGTCAATAATCAAAAGAATTTAAGATTAGACTAAAAGAAACTCTAAAATAAAAAGAGATTAGAATTGAATTGAATAAAAAACATCAGAAAAAATATCATTTTAATGAAACATTAAATATATTGAGAGACATATCATTACAAGTGTCGCTCCATTAAAGACTAACGCAGAGCTCCTTTGATATCAATATTATGGATAGAAATTGTGGACTCTATTCAGCCCTAAGAACGCATTAATTCTTTGCTTCAATATCTCATAAATGATAGCACTGTTCCGCTATAATACTAATAATAATAATAATAAAGAAAAGATTTTGAGCCGAATTTCAAATTATTATTCAAAGCTGTCTTTTTTGGTCGTTTTAAAACATTTGGAGTAAGACTCGGATCCGATCAATAAAATAAACTTATGAATAATTGATTATTTTTGTCGCTTTAATACCCATTTTAATATTTAATTGGTGAGAATATGCAAGAATATTGAATAGTTTTTTTTCATTATTATAATAACAGTAAAAAACCTTATAATGAGTTTCGATGAATAATTTATTAGACATTTAGACAAAACTCAGAACTTTTTCAACAAAATATTAGCAAAAAAGTGATTAAAATTATGTGTTTTAAGAATAAAATACAAAAGAGAATCACAATTGGATGGAATATATTCTCAACAATAAAAAAGTTGAGGCATTACTCGTATCGATTGTTAGCATTTCTTCACTGTTTTTTCTTCTGAACACAAGTATTCAGTCTCTGATTCACAGAAAGAATACTTTATTTGGATTTTATTGATTCGACAAAATCTGAACACTTGTGCCGTAGATATTATTATATTGACTATAAATTTTGTTTAACAATTTATTCCAATTAATTGTATTTATTTATATTATTTGTGTTCATTCAATGGCTAAATGTTTGATATTTTGTGGACAAAATACTTGAATAATCGATTAGTAATCCGTAAAGAAGTGAAAAATATGTTTTCAAGTGTTTAAATATTTCCCATTTTTAACGATTTTTGATTGAATTAGATTTTATTCTTACACTTTGACTGCTATTATGTAGTGTTTGATATATTGGATGTGAGCCCTATCACAGACTCGACTAATGCTTATATTTTCACTTAAATTGAAGTCACGAATTGTATGGCTTTCCCTTCATTCCCTTCACTCATCACTTCTACGGAAATATTTTCCGTTTAATCTCATTATTATTCAAAAAGAAATTCTCATTAATTTATAGTAAGTCTGTGTTTGCATTGAATTTAAGATTTATTATCAAATTAATGCCAATCATTTCTATCTTACTTATCTTGTATATAAAAAGGAGCAAGCACTAATTTGATATTGATTTGTAGATCCATCCAACAAATTGTAGACTAAACCCAAACTAATTAAATTTAGGCTAATATTTGATTTGGAATTTATTAACCTTTAATGACATTCAAGTCTTGAAATAATCGATAGAATTAATTGTGAAACGAATCTCATATCAAACAGAGATGAGAAGAGACACAACCCCTCAGTTGTATTCCTAATATTGTAAAGTAGTAGCGATTTAAATGTGTCATGGTACTAGTAATGGAGAGATGTTGACTTTTCACTTATTTCTTTGAAGATAATTTTACCATAAAATCCATTTGAGTATATACTGGAACAGTAAAAGTGTGTCCGACCCTCTATTTTATAGTCTTAATATTTCTATTTAATAGTCATATAACTATTCTTTTGAATATTTAGTCGATCAGACATTCAAACCATTTGCACATAAACTCAAAAATGATGAGAATTACATTGAAATTGAAATTTTCGGTTTTATTTGCGTATGTATTGGCATAAACTCAAACTGAATTCATCGCTCAGTTTTATGGAAATAATTTTCGGTGAATATAATGAATAAGTTTTAGAATTAAAATCAATCGATTCATTCATTATTCATCCGTTACTTCATTACAATCGACCAAAAATTGTGATTTAATATTAGAAAATTACAGTCAATTCCAGAATAAATTTACATAAGGAAAGAGTACCTAATTATAAACTTGGAGTTTATTCTAGTAAAGACCTTTGGATTAAATCTAATGTTTTAAAACATTGAGTATTAATGAAGGAATTAATTGAATTGAATTGAATTTAATGAACAAATTATTAAATAAATTATTGATTTTCTAAACAAAAGTAAACTTTGATTAACTTGTTTTGAGTTATTCCTTAAGTAAATAAACTTTGATTATTGAATTAGTTATGATTTTTCACTTCAATTAAACAGTTGTCTGATTGCAGTCAAATAATTGGATGAATCCTGAATGCAATCGAAGACTCATTGGTAACCAAAGGAAGACTTTTACTTACAATTGATTCCATCAGAATTCTAAAGGAGTATAAAAGAGAAGAGAAAAGAGAAGAGAAAAGAGGGGAGAGAGAGAGAGAGAGAGAGAGAGAGAGAGAACAGAATCCTGGTGTTAGAGTTGCTCAATAGAGTTGGGGTCAGGCATGTAATGAAACGGATGCTGTGCTTCGACGCAATGCGAAAATCTTTTTGAGAAAATCCTTTTCAGTGCTTTCGCTTTTCCCAAACGGATGCAAAACTCAATACAGAGACTGAGTTTTCATGTGTTCTGATATTTTAGTGTTTGTCTTAAACGAGAGTATTGGCACAAACATTACCAAAATTAGCTCAAATTAAACTTTTCCAACGCATAAAACTGTTTTCGGTTTCCATTATTGTCAACACAAGTGTTTGCAAAAGTGTTGTTAAGAGACACCAGTTTTCATAATTTTTATACATTTCTTTAGCCGTCGATTATTTATTTAAGAATTACTAAAAATATACAACTCTTCGATGACATGCCATCCATTAAGAGGTAATCTTTTAAGAACTTTATATCCAATAAAGAAAATATTGTTTTTTTAAAAGTAAAGAATTTTAAGGGATTTTCAAATCGATTAATTGATTTGATTTTTAACCCAAAAACTGTTGATATTAAGTGTGAAAACCATATAATTATAAGAAAACAATAATTAAATGAATTAATTAGTTTTTTATCAAACTTTCATTTAATTCAATGAAGTCGTGATATTTATTCAGTGGATTTCAATTATCTTTCTTTGACCGGAATATTCCTTTCGTTTCCTATAATTAAATGCTGACGCTTTAGATAATTCACTAAAAATGACCTCGAGCACAAATGAATTTGATAACTGCACTCATAAAGAATATTCTGTGAAAACGAATTTATAGTTAAAGAGCTTTAACCTAATTTTATCCCATTTTTGTTTTATCTTTTTGCTTGTTTTCAATGTTCTTGCAAGTCTTGCATAAAATCTTATTAAATTTTTTTTTGCCAAGAATATAGTTGTGTGTATGTGTGCACAAGTTATCTAAGCATGATAAACTTTAGAATATTGAATGCCTGGCTCTGACATAAATCTTGTTTATTTGCCTAACTTTCGATTTGCCTAAAATATATTCTTGTTAGTAAATGTCCTTGTTTAGTTTTGTTTAGTTTAGTTGTTCAGTTGCTTCGCTTTATTTATAAATAGTTTTATGAATACATTCGCCTTAAATCAATAGTCAGTGTCTATGATATGAGACTCAGATTAAGGATTTTTGTGAAATCGTCGCAAAAATCGATGAAAAAATTGGGAAAATATAGTTTTAATAAATAATGGGCTGACATTTGAGCCACTGATCGGTTAATAATGAAATTGTGTTAAAGCGCTCAAAATATTTCTTTTGAATAATTAAAAATTCAAGTATAGCCTCAAATAGTTATTCAATTAATTATTATTTAAATCGATTTATAAAAGTTTAGAACAAATATTTAAAAACAAGGGATGGCTAAAGGAATCGAACTCAGAGGGGTATTACCCCCTGGGATCTGGAAATCTCAAAAGACCTAATGCCTGACCATAGATATAATGTTAAGTTTTCCAAACATTGGAGGGTGTATTTTGCTAATTTTCTGTCTCAGGAGTATTTTAGGACATCCTTTTTATCCAATCCTATGTTTAAAACCAAAATATTCCCGAATTTTATAAGAAATAGTGTTGTGTTATATAAAATGATCAAAAGTTAATCATTAGTTCATATGTAGAGAATGTAATTATTTTTCATACATCAGACAAACGCTTAAATTTTTAATATCTAAATATTTGTGTTCAGCCAATGATTAATGATTTTGACGAAACCGATAATTTTTTGGGGAATTCTATTAAAATATTTATGAATAAAAGAATGTTTGTATTTATGCATAAATTGAGAACTTTTTATATTAAATGGGTTTTTATATAAAGACCTAAAATATTCTTCACTTTTTTTCTATAATCCATTTAATAATAAATTTCAGACTTTCCTTAAAATCTACAATTTATAGACTTCTGTTCTCTTCATAAGAAAAAAAATGTAAGAAAAAACTGAACGAATAAAAAAATCTCATTAATAAATGTCTACAAAACTGATTGAGTAAACACCAAATTTTGTTACTCTTTTTATTTATTGTCATATTTTTCAATTTCCTTTAAAAGTTTCTACACTTTATTTAAACTTTGGAACTCATGTTTAAAAAATCGAGTTTTAAATTCAGTCTCTTTTAAATAAATTGGAGACAATTTTTTTATTTATTTTTTATCATAAAAATATTTTTCGAGTTATTTAGGAGTCAATCAGTGAATATGATTTCCTGTTATTCATTTCATAATCTCTCTCTCTCTCTCTCTCTCTCTCTCTCTCTCTCTCTCTCTCTCTCTCTCTCTCTCTCCCTTTCCCTCCCTCTCTCCCTCTTCATAAATATAATGAGTTTTGTGCCAAAACAGGAAACTTAGTGTACGTTGACTTTTAATTTTGTTTGAACCTAGTTTAATTATATGAAATATAAGAGGGGCTGTAAATCAATAGTTTTACATTTTTGGAATCCGAAAGAATTTGAATGATCTTGCTTATGTTGCTTATGTTGTTTAATGTAATGTGTTATATATGTGAGCCATAAAATATTCTTTTATACAAAAGACTTTTGAAATATCGATGACTTCAAAGTGGGATTTCCAACAAAATTTACATTTTGTTTCGCTCTAATGCTTAGATAACTCTAAAACTTTAGACTCAAATAAAAGGATAGAATAGAATAGAATTTGGAGAGAGAGAGAGAGAGAGAGAGAGAGAGAGAGAGAGAGAGAGAGAGAGAGAGAGGCAAATGTGATGTGGAATAGAATTTGTGAACATTTTAAGAGTTTCTTTCGCATCAATAACTGCTCGTATTATTTCATTGGAGAGTTGTTGTGAAGACATATAACATCACATATAGGAGTGACATATCTATATCTAAACTATTTTTTCTCTGTTGCGGAGGTTTTAAGCGTTCGATAAGTTATAGCCTGTGCTCTACTCGTTAGGGAAAGAATTACTGAGAAAATATCGAAATATCTGAAACTACTAGTTATGTGTCGAAACACACATTTAAAATATGTTCAGAATTTGTCATTTAATCTCTTTTCCATTCATTATATTTGATATCTTGTGTTAAGCTTTGGACACGTTTTGCATTGAATGCAATAAATTTTTAATAACGGAAAGTAATTTGCGCTGAAAAATAGCTCTCATTTGTGAAGCGATCAAATCTAACATCAAATGCAAAATAAAAATGTTTGCCATCAGATCAGATGAATGGGAGACCAAAAGAGAGCTTTAATTATCACAATTTATTCATAACCGTCAGTCCTCTATCCCTATAATAATATCAATTTTATTTCATTTCAACTCTATTTAGTTTTTCCCACTTTTTGTTGGATTTCATACAAAAACTTATAATTTATTTTTAAAAAGACTCGAATAAAGAATGGATTTAATTCTCATTTGAAACTTTCAAATAATGTATAAAATAACTCTTTTTAATGAATTTATATATTCGGGGCATTCAATGCATTCGTTTAATTTAAATCATTTGTGCACTGATCAGTCCCAGGGTAGTTACGATACTTCTATGTTTGCCATTTCCTAAACATTAGCGCAATTAACAAACTTTCGTTTCTTTTATGCATATATTTTCAAAACAGTTTTAACTGAGTTTCCAATTGAAACGATTAACGCAAATGTTTTCCGCTTTAATGAGTTAAAAGTCAACGAATCGAATGAATTAATACTTTTTCTTAAATTTCACAAAAAAAACACTTTCGATGTAATTGAAAAGAGTTTTATGACAATTAACCGAAAAAATATTACTTTAATTATTCAAAAGATCTCTTAAATGAGATTTTATTTTATTTTATTTACGACGAGTTTTACTCAAAGATTAAATAAATTAATGACTTTAGAGAGGATCAGACCATAAGTAAAGTATTCTATGAAATGATAAACACATTGAATATAATTTGCAAATTAAAAAAATTTTGATTAATTTTGCTTGCTTATTCATAATAGACTTTAAATAATAAACTTTACATGATCAATTATAGGTGAAAATGATCCGTTAATCGAAGTTTAAGATATCAAAGACTAATCTTTGATGATATACTCATGACTTCAAGAATTCGATTATATTCTTAAAAAACAGTAATTATTGGTTGAGATTTCATGTCTTAGACAATGGATTTCTTCCAAAACAAGACATTTGAAGAGCATTGAGTGAAAATAGAAGAAAATGTTTACTTTTATACCAAACAATATTAAAGCGATTTGTTTTCGTTCACTTCTATTGTTTTGCTGGAAATCAACTCTTCTTCACAGAAGAAGATCTTATTATTACGTTTTCTACGCAATAGTTTTGATTATTTTCAGTCTTTTGGTGGTCATATGGTTTATGATTTTGACACAACTCTCCACTACTTTAAATGATTCAAATGTATTATCCAAAAGTCTATCACTCGACAACTCAGGAGCCGGTAATCCATTTATTTATTTATGAAAATATTTTTCAAAGTTTTTAATATTCAATTCAAGTCTTTTCGACTTTTATTTATAAAAAAATATTTTGTTTTTAACTTAAAATAAAATGAATTTTTTAAAAACCTAAGCACTGGTATAACCTTTGATGGAAAGGGCAAATAGTAAAGCTAGCAAAGCTCTCTTCTAGTAACAAATTTAACAGATGTACCTGTCTCACTTTAGTGTCATTACTCATAAATTATTTTTCTTGAATGACATTAATTTTAGTTTAGTGTCTAATAAATCATTTCCTAACCGACAAACAGATGAGTCGACTCCAACCACTGATATGATGTCAAAACTTTTGGACTCTTATCGAACGGAAATCGTTAGACTCCAGAAAGAAATCGAAGAAATGAAGAAAAGTCATCAAAAATGTTCGTCAGTTATGAATGAAGTGTCAAAAAATGTGGAACACATAAGAAAAGGTGGTATTCTATCTCTGTCTCACGAGTACGAAGTGGTTCCTTACACTCACTTCACATTTACTCGTATATACCCCTCGTCCTTAGCTTTGGGTAAAAGAGTTGTTGAAAAACCAATCGGTGGTAAAAGAAAAGAAATTATTGATGTCTTGACTGAAGCGTTAAAATTGTTGTCAAACTTTAATCGAACGGTCGATGACTTTATTGAAGGCATTTATGCGACGGACCCTATGGTTGGCACTCAATACCACTTATATTTTAAAACCTCAAAAAAGGGTCCGTCGGCCTCAAAGTTTTACCATAAGGTAACGCTTTTGCGACCCTTTGTGCCGACCCGTATTGCCAGCAATGAAATCATTTCCACTCAAAGAGAAACAATTAATTTAATTCTACCCTTAAGTGAACGACGTTTGGAACACTTAACACAATTCGTCGACAATATTCGGAGATTAGCTAAGTTTGAATCCGGAAGACTTAAGCTCTTTATTGTCTATTTTGGGGATTTGTCTGCTCTCAAACATTATTGTTGTGATGACATATTGACTGTTCATAACAGCTCTGCCTCTAATCCTCATTCAAAGTCTAATTATTCTTTACACTCAAATCCCAAAAATTTAAATTCGATAACAATTAAAATAATCCATTTATCCAATAATAGCGAAGACTTTTCCCGAGCAAAGGCTCTCCATTTGGGTTCTGATATTTGCTGCAAAAACTCTTCGCTGTTATTCTTTTGTGATGTCGACCTATTATTTACAACAAAGTTCTTAGAGAGATGTCGTCTCAATGCATCCAAAGCTAAAAAAGTCTATTATCCCATTCTTTTCAGTCTTTATAATCCGGAATATTCTCGAATCCAAGTGCCAAATATGAGCGATGACTCCAATTATCCAAACCTTTCGAATCTAATTTCTTCTCAGTCGGGCTTTTGGAGAGACTTCGGCTTTGGAATGACCTGTCAATACAAACATGACTTTATGTCTGTCGGAGGTTTCGCTGAATATCTAATTACAAATTCTGATGAAATTAATTATCCCAACAAAAGACTCTCACATCTATTGTCGTCAAAGCTATCTATGGGTTGGGGCGGAGAAGATGTCCTACTCTATCGAAGACATCTTCAACATCCAAAGCTCTCTGTAATTCGGGCAATAGACCCTGGTATTTTTCATATTTGGCATCAAAAGTATTGCGACTCAAACACTCTAACGGATGATCAGTACTCTTCATGTCTGTCAACCCGTGCTCTGAATGAGGCCTCACACTCACAACTGGCCCATCAAATCATTCAAATGAAACTTAAAGAAAAACAGTCTTCCAATTAATTATTGACTTAATATTAATTTCAAAAAAATAATTTAAAATATTTATATATAAAATAAATTTATTTCATTTAATATTAAATTTTATTGAATTTTATAACGAAAAGAAAAAATCAATAATTCGTTTGAAAAGCTTTTAGTTTTGAATCGAAAGCTTTAAAAGTGAACATTCGATTATTCCGTCCGTTTGTTACTAATCCCTGGATAGCAATGAATGCATTGATGGCTAGTATTTCAAAATTCTTTGCGCGTAAAATATGTTCAGAAAATTCAGCCTCGAATTAATCTTTTAAGTTTTGGATCAGCAAATGGTTTACCGAAAGGAAAATATCCAACGATTCAAAACTAGTGAATCGCATCTCTTTTTGACGATTGAAAAGCATTTTTCACTATTTCTTCACTCTTTCGACTTAGAATAGGGTTTAATATCCTTTTCCTATCGTTAAAAACGTTCCATTTTATGGTCTGAATATAAGATGAGTTAGTTTTTGGTCAAAATTTCAATACTTTTCAAGTGTTATATAATTTTATTTCTTGAGTTCAATATTTTTGATGATATCATCAGATAAACCAATAGTTTATGGATTATGAAAAGATCAAAATGAAATTATATAAAAATGAACTAGGTCACTTTTAATTATAAATTGGAGTACATTAGCACTTAATTGTTAATTATTTAAATGTTAATTATAATGAGAAGGGATTCAAAATATTAATTATCGCATTATATTCGTATATTTTCGTTGAATGACATAAAACATAAAAATTTAATGAAATGTTTAGTTCTGTAATAATAATATCAATTAGAAGTGAGTCTAACACCGATTCCACACATAATTAAACCAAATAATGGAATCAATAGAATAGGGGTTTACTTCTTTCAGTCATTTATTCTTCATGAGAGCCATTGTTTTGTTGATTCGAAGAGAAAACATTTAATTATATTCTTCACAAAACTATAAAAACCAAAACCTAAATATAAAAGAGTTTACGATCGATAGGCGACACTCAGACAGCGTCTACTCTAGAACTCAGATTAAGTGATTCTCGACTCTAAACATATTTTTAGGAATTTATGCTTTAAATCAAAACATGTTTTTTTTAAATTTTAAATAAAGTTTTGTCTTAATTTAAATCCATTAAAATTAATACCAGAGTTAACATATGATAACTAACTTCTTGTGTCGACTAAAAATGCATTCTTTGTTCTAAAAGAGAAAAATGTCATTTTTATGACAAGAGTACACCAAAAGCCAAATAAAAACATAAATATATCAGAAAATTTAATTATCTTTTAATTGATATTTTAAACTTCAATTCTCTGAACTCGAGTTTAGTTAAAGAGAACTAAAAAAAGAAGTGAAGATATTTTTGTTGTCACTTAAGAAATGAGTTTACTCTTCAATACTCGCTTCTAATGATGTGTCAGATAATGATTAAGAGTAATGATGTCCTGTCATTAAATCACTTTAATCGACACAAATCGACGCAAAAGAGGACTCAAATATCGTGAAATTGAATCTTATGGACGTTCACTGAATTTGATTCGTTCAACCCTTTAATCATGAATGACAACAAAGAACAGCACAATTTTCTTTTATTTATTATTGAGCTTGCTCATCACTAAGATTGGCTGATATTTCATATTTTCCGCCTCAAAAATATCATAATGACTAAAAAAAGAAAAAGTAATCATTTTGATCTAGTACAGTTGTACAGTACAGTCATATAGTGATACTTTTGTGTAATAGCGGTAAATAACTAGAAATGTCTATCTTTACCACTACAGAGATTACATCAAAATATAATACAGCCCTCCTTTGAGACTCAATACTGAAGAGATTCGACTCTTTTTAAGTGAAATATAAGCGAAGGAATTATTAAAATATAGATTAAGTGAAAACATTTATTCTCTTTATTTAACATTTGAGACAAAAACAATAAATTAAATAAAATATTGTTTGGAGTGAATATCGGAGTAAAAACATTCGCCAATAAATTCTGTTTTTGTTGTTTTGTTTGAAGATATCGAAAGAGAATTCAATTTGTGTTATATCTCTAAATACAGATTCTGTTCGAGTGTTTCCAAAGGACATTACTATAGATTAATGAAGAGTCTGTGCATCGTTTGACCCATTTGTTGCCATTAATTGATCTATTCTTCTGGTCTGAGACATCTGAAAGAGAGTCGATCTCATCGTTCAATTGATTTTGTGGTACTTCGATATACTTCGATATATTTCACAAACCATTCGAACAGAAAATAATTCATTTATTATAACTTTAATGTTTCTAACAATTCATCTCTTCTTAAGGATTATTGAAAGCACTTTAAAATGTATTGATTCCCAAACAATACTTTGACTCAACTCAAAATCACTACTTTTCAAGAATTAGTGCTCAGAATCTCAAAGAATTCTTGAGTCTAACAATAATTCGGTTCACTTTTATTAATTATTAAAGAATTGTAAATCGTTGAGAAAATTAAGATAAAGGGATCATCTAAAATGTAAAAGGTGATTCACTTTTAAAGGGTATATACATACAAAAAGTATATATGAAAGTATAAAATAAACATTATTTAAATTATTAATACAAAACAAAAATTAATTGTGGTTTTGGTTAAAATGATATGATTTGTAAATTTAGTCACAAAAAAGCTATAGTTTTGTATTTAAGAGATTTGTTGAGTTCTATGATATCATTGATATATTAAATCATTGACGCAAAGGATATGACTTTGAATACTAATATAATTTATATGAAAGCCTTTCATTTAATTAATTTTGAATTCAAATGAAAATTTCAATGAATTCCTTCTATAGATTCTAATAAATATAAGTTTTGTGTCAAACAATGGAAACAAAAGTATAGAAACTAATTGGGATTCTCTGCGAAACTAAAGGAAATCTATTAATCGTTTGATTGCATTCATATAAATTCAATCGAAATATTGATTGCCTTCAGAATGAAAGCAATGGATACAAGAGTTTCGTCACCAAAGCCTTCCCAATCCATTACTATTGAAGGAAAACTGAGAGAAAATACACATATGTTGACAATACTAACATAATTTGCCTAGATACTCCAAGCGATTCTATAATTGAACAGTGAACTAGCTTATTCTTTATTTAATTGTTAGCTCTGAGCACTTTTCCCTTTTGTATAAAATCATTAAATATTTCCTAAAAATAATATAAAATAAAGGCTTTTAATGAAATTAATTAATTTAGAAATACATAAATAAATTAATTTATTGTTTGTAATTATAAAAATTTTGTGGAAAAACGAAAATTATATCAAAAATGAAAGCATTGAATGAATTAAATTTTAATTTATAGTAAAAATAATGTTTTGTCGTTTTGTTGCCAAACTTAAGACTTAAACCTATCGATGCGTTCAGACATAAACTGTATTTTTAAAAATTAATTTAATATTCGTTTTTACAACAAATTCAGAGTTTCTTTTTTTTTGATAAATTGATGTAATATTTCATCTGAATTGGGAAGAGATGAGAGCCGTTAGACGACAACATTAACATTATTTATACTGTAGTCAAACAAAATGTGTTTGAACTCAATTTGATATATTTTTCATTTATACAATTCATACACAATATTAATCTGTGCGACACTTTCTAAGAGAACAGCGAAATACTGATCATCAATAATGGAATGGATGTCAGCGCCAAAAGCAGTGGTCGAATAACTTAACTGTTGTCCCCTTTTGGCGTATTTTTCTAGCGATAAATCGGATTATCCTTTTCTCGTATCCAAACTTGTCTTCTAAGAGACCAGCATTTGATCGAAAGCCAATAAATTAGATCTAATACTGAGAACTCATATCAACTAATAAATGAAAGGCATTGAACGCATTCTTAACATTTCATTTGAAGGAAAACTTTTGGACAGAATTATGTCATTTGAAATTATGATTTAAAATATTGACCATTACTTCAATCATTTTATGTCACTTTTATTCTCTATATTTTCTCAAAATAATAAAACAAAAGATTAAATATGTGTTAAAACATTTAAGAAAATGTTTTATTGTTAAACAAAAAAAAGTAATTAAAATAAGTTTAAAGAATATATTAAATACTAAAACATTTGAGAAGATTCACAATTTTGTGAGAAATTAATTTAATTTATATGAGTATGGGTTGGGTCCAGTCTTAGCTCTGCATTATATGAAGATATGAAGACTTGGTCTCATTCAGTGTAAGTTAGTTTAGGTCGACTTATTATTATTATTACCATTAGTTTAGCGAAAGCTATGAAATAAGTAACAAAATTTGATCGTTTGGGACATAAAAGTCATTTAGAGTTTGATATTTGATCCCAAATATTATAATAATAACTGAAAATATGAGATGAGATCTCCTGGAATATAGTATTATTGAATGACGACATAAATTCAAGTAATGATTTTGGAGTCAAACTATTGTTATATTAACCGATAAAATACGACACAAAAGAATGAGACGACACTAAATCAATATTTAATCATTTGGTCGGAGACTTATCTCTTCAATTATTTGGTCACACATTTATGAAATCAGATCCGACACAATTATCTGATGGCATCCATATATTCCATAATTAATCATTGCTTTTGTTTTCCCTCATTTGTCATACGATGATTGCATTAATAATAATTTCATTCAATCAAATTTCCAATCATTTGATTAATTAATTGAGTTTTGATTCAATCAAATCATTAGAGAATAAATAAGAGTCGACACAAAATATTGTTTGTATTATATTAAATTCATTACGAATTCCTTATTTACTTTTCTTATTTAATAGTAAATAATAGTAAATAATTGTCAATTAACTCATTTTTCTATAATTCATTATTACTAAGGCTATGAATAATAGTCTTTTATAACAGTTCTCAATAGGAAATCGATAAACCTGATACTTTGATATTGAAAAATTATAAATATCATTATATTCATCTTGGTGAATTGAACAAAAACCCGTAAAAATTTGTGCGAATGACCATTACTTCACCCAAATATCGGGTCTTAAAGTTTTATCTCATATAAAATATTTGTGAATGAATTTGAGTTATTTTTAACCTATGTATTAAATGAATAGCATTTCTATATTTTCTCCTTGTTACTCATACTTGATAGATAATCTTACTCATATTACTCTTTATTACAAATGAGAGATTATTACTGATGACTCAGTGATGAGGGTAGGAATTACTTTTATGGATATTCTTTCAACTATTATTCCTTATTATTACTTTTGATTATTGTTACAAAAGAATTAAACTTGCTAGATTACTTAATACTTGATTAATATTTAAATTAAGTTGGTATTTGATCTTATATAATTACCATTATAATTAGAAACAACTTGTTACATTTTTATAAATAAATTTATATAATAATTATTGAATTTCTTACATTTCTTTTGTGTTTTTGATTAATTAAAAGTTCGTTGATTTAAAAGATTGCGAACAAAAATATGATTATAAAGAGGATATAATTTTTAGATCAACTTGGTAATAGTATTTGAGAATGAGAATTTAAAGTGTTCCAAAAGTACCTTGTTGCTAAATTAAAATTCTTTTATTAAAATTAAAAACTATATAAATTATTGAATGAGTTTTCAAAGAAAGAGAATTTATAATTGAAAAGTCATTGAAATAAAGGAAATGCCTTAAAATGCTTCAAACGCTTCAATTATTTCTCTTTGAAGTCTTAATCTTAAAAATTCCTTCGAATTAAGGCTTAAATAATTGAGTTTTGAAAGTCTTGTGACTTTTCAAATCTCAACCTATAATTTCATCACTTTTTCTTTATGTTTCATAATATCTTTCAATAACTACTTATTTTGTAAAAATTTACAATAAATAAAATTTTTAAATATTATTTAATAATCATTTGTTAATGAAATACAATTGAAATATTAAAAACAAAACTCAAATTAAAAATAATATATTTAATTGTTTTGAGTTTCCAATCATTTATTTTTATTAAATAAAATATGAAAAATATATAAAAGAGTTATTATCGACCGAAAAATGGGAAAATGCCTCCAATGGGTCCAAAACCAGTAGTCTTAACACCTCCCGGTCCAAAACTTACACCTCGGCCCACAGCAAAACCACCCGTAACCCCGCCTCCATTGGCACCTCCATCACCTAGACCAAATCCACCCAAATCAAGATTTAGACCACCGATAGGGTTCGCAATCGAAACCGCAAATAAAGCAAATAAAACGAATATCTGTTTGAAAATCGAAACCATTAGTAATGATTGGAATCATTGATGGAAACAAACAAACCGTTAATTTCATTACTGAATCAGTTTTATATACACTTCAGACACAAATATTTTCCTAAAAATGAGATTTTCTCGTTTTTTACTGACTTATATAAGTTTTTATATTTCAAAAGAGAAGTCAATTCGTAATACTTTTGAGGAGATTTGCTTAACTGATTCCTCCAAAGGACACACATTTCCGGTCCAAAAAAGCAATTTTTGTCAAATGTTTGTATCAATATTTAAATCTAAACTTTATTTGAGTCATATTCTTATAAACACTTTTACACAGAATTTATCAAAAAATAGATTTCATAATAATCGATGAATTACTTGAAAAACAAATATCTTGTTCTCCAATAGACAAATCGTGACCAGATTTTAATCATTTGAATAACTTTTAATAATTACTTCAAAAAGAATCCATAATTTATATAATAAAAGATTTAAAAAGTTATGTTTTATAATAAATCAGTTTTTTTAAGTATAAGTTATAGTCTTTGAGATCTAAATTAAAATAATTTTCTAATTTTGATGACAAACTCATGACATCTAATATCTATAATTCTTGTGTCGAAATACTTTCACTTAAATAAGTATTTTTACCACAAATACTATTTTGAGAACACTTTTGACAATTTTTATGGATATAAAAAATGAACTGTTCTGAGCCTTTAATCCCTGAGTTTGTCTCATTCTTTTACTTTATTTTTCTCTTGTCTTTTATTTATATCATGAAATGTATTTTTCTCTATACTAGGTAATTTTAAATATTAGTTGGTTTATTTTTATGATCCGATTGTGTGAATAATAATTATAAATTTTTTTGTTTTTCTCAAACCTATTATTTATTTTAGAAATAAAATATTTTTAATTTTAAGCGTTGAGTAAATGATTCTTAAAAACAAATTAATTATAAATTATTTTCAAAAGAAATATTTTCCAAAATTAATAAAAATTTATTTAATCCAAAATATATACAAAATTTTATTTTTACTAAAATTTTGATTTTATAAAAGAAAACATAAATTCTGACAAAAATATTGAATTTAATTATAATATCATATAAATCGATAAATTATTTATAAAAAATTGAGCGAACGTTAAGATAGAAATTAAAATTTTTTGATTTTATATAACTCTAAAAATAAAAAATAATAAACTTGTAAATTTGTAAACTCCCACTTAAAGAATTATTTTTAAAGTTGTTGGTTGTAAAAGACATTATTATTCGGGATATTTATCCAAAAAATCCAAATGCTTTAGCTTTCTTCACCTTTTTAAGTTTAGCCAATTTTTTGAGCTTGGCCAATTTCTTCAACTTCTTGATCTTCTTAATCTTGGCCAACTTCTTGGCTGCCAAAAGTTTCTTCTTTTTGAGGGCAACCCCTTTAATCTTTGCTACTTTTAAACCTTTGCCATAACCGATGAGACCGACTTTAGCGAAGGGATGAGATTCACAGATAACAATCAAAAGTGTTATAAACAAAACTAAAATTAAGAACTTATTCATTATCTCTCAATACTTAAACACAAAACAAATCGTAAACTTTTCTAATTGTTTTTCATTCAGAAAACAAAATTGTTATCAGAAGAGAGCAAACAATTGAGAAAAAGTAAGTTTTTCTGTTAACTATTTTCTCTTTTTATAACCGTTTGACAAATTAAACAACAAATGAAATAATCCGAAAAGAATTTGAGTCAAACAGAGTTTCACTAATTTCTTACAATTTTTAACGATTCAATGATATCAAAGATTTGACAAAAAAAAGAAAATATGGAAACAATTTTCAATAGAAATCAATTTAATTTTATTTTTAATTTATAGATTAATATTAAATCATTTGAATAAATTGTTGGAATTTTTGAATTAATAATTAAATGAGTCTAACCGTTGATTAAATAATTAATTATTTGTGAGGAAATTAAATAATTATTTATTTATTTATTTATTTATTTCCGAAAACTGAATATTTTGTTTGAATATTGCCTCAGTTCTTGAGTATATTATTTACATAAAATAATATTTAATATATAATTATATATAAGAATTGATAGTCTTTTTCATTGTGTCATTCTTTCAGACAATAGTCAACCGGATATTTATGGTTCAGAAGACAGAATTCAAATGTATTTAATTTTAGATAATTTCGTTTAATTTAAAATTTTTGTCTAAAGTCAAAACGACAGCAAATTTTCAAGTTTATTGACATAAATTGAAGGACACTTTAAGACAAATCACGTTTTACTCTATTATCATAGAATACCATAATTCAAGATTAATTTGCAAGTTAACAAAACTAAAAGTTTGATTAAACCAACTAAGAGTAAAAAATAATTATTAATTAATAATCAAAACGAGTAAATGAACTAAATTTAGATAAATTAATAGTAATGAACTAGAAATGACCCTGTATAATTGGACTATGATTATTTATATTAGTTGACATTGAAGTTTATTCAATTAAATTGAAAAGAAGTGATTTTATCATTTTGAAATAGACAAAGGTCAATTGTTAATCACAATTCTTATAAAATTTAAGATAAATGAAGTTTTCAATGAATATCAATTGATTTCACTTTCAGATATCATAACATTCATTCAAACGAACAAAACTAACTATTATTATATCATAAATTATATGTTATCATAGTTTACAGATATAGTGGTCTCTCCCCATATGTCATAATCCCAAATGTCCTCATAATTATGTCCCATTTGTCCAAAATTATATCCCATTTATCCTAAAATATTTTCCAATTTTTTTTCCTAATATATATAAAAAAATTTTATCGTTTGGCCTAAAAGTAATTATCTTAAGTGTCTTAAACCTAACTCTAACCTAACCTATGATAAGAAATGACTCAAAATATTGAATTAAATTAATTTTATTTTTTACAAAATTTTATTTCTATACTAAAATTAGAAGTGATTATTATATTTAAGATTAGGACAAACGTGTTTAACACTAATGAGGTTAAGATAATATCGATGACATCCATATTATATATAAAGCTTTGAAAACACATGTCTTATGATTTTTAAAAAACTAATTTTAGACATTTTTTCCTAAAAATGATATAAAAGAGACATTCATTAAAAAATAGTTTTATATAAAATATACAATAATGGGAACCGACACTACACTTTACCCCCACTACTCATTACTCCAAGTCTTTCAAAGGTCTTAAATAGTAAATTAATTCAATCCTTAAAATTGGAATTTTTAAAGTTCGCGATTGAAAATATGAACAAGTTAAAACTTTATCCAGAAAAAATGGTGAAAAATTTAAAACCTATTAAAGTTTATTCGATTAATTTTTATAACCCTTTCAAAAACATTATTGATAGTCATCGGTCAGTACTTTCTCGTTATAATAGAGATTTGACCATGATACAACGTATAGTAATGGTTAAATATTTAATATATAAATGCCTATAAAAGGGTATCATTTTTATATTAACATGGTAATGGTATATGAGAATGCAAAAAACACCGCTCCCCATATCGCTCGATTTGCCGAATCTAAATCAATACGAATGAACTACCTTGGTAAACCGTACTTTGTGAGATAATATGGTTAATTGATTCCTGTTATTCTATTCTATAATTTCGATAATTTAAAAACATTATTTACAATTATATCATTTAAACTATATAGATTATTCAAGCTTATTTATAACTTAGTTTAATTAAAAAATGAAGACTTTAGATAAAATGGTCTTGGTCAATTCCAGCTATAGAAATGTAATCAATAAATTTTTTTAAGTTTATTATTTTATTATATTTTGTAACGAAATTGTTGTCAAACAATAGACCAACAAAAAAGGATTTATGTAATTAAAATTTTAGTTAAAATACTGTTTATTATGTTTTTTATATGAAATAAATTTATGACTTCCAGTAAATAATATTAAATTCCAATTAAATTTATAT
Organism: Galumna obvia; assembly: GCA_034695785.1. Classification (NCBI taxonomy): domain Eukaryota; kingdom Metazoa; phylum Arthropoda; class Arachnida; order Sarcoptiformes; family Galumnidae; genus Galumna; species Galumna obvia. The sequence goes on from JAQFZM010000266.1 coordinate 23,384, forward strand.
AAATTTAATGATTGAAAAATATAAATAATTATATGAAATATAAGGTTTAATTGTTTCCTATTTTGACAGAATGGGACTGAATGGGACTGAATGGGACACATCCGAAAAAATTAATTATTATAAAAAATTTACAATTTTCAGGGAATACCAGTTCGGGAACTCAGGGAGAGTGAGTCTATTGTAAAGTCAAGGAATACAAAGCATATAAAGTAATTGAATTTTTTGTTTTTCATTCAAATCAAAAGCCGTAACACATTTCCAAAGTTTTTTTTTAATTCAAAGAAATTTAAAATATCAATAAAATAACACTAAAATTATTGTATATATTATGTAACAAATATTTTTAATTTCATATAATTTTAGACAAAAAGAACAATAATTACAGTAATTTAAGATATAATTGAATAATACTCGAGATTTCATTCCATTTGACACAATCTAAAACTCTATTCAAAAACCACTGAAAAAAAAAGTGAAAATAAGACTCCAAAGTGTATCGACTGAAGACAATATATATTAGAATAATCTTCAGATAATGTCGGGTCCGAAGAGATTTCGAGAAAAAGGGTTTCGTCGGTTTATATTGGGGAACGCATTCCTGATTTCTTCGGGCACCAGATCTCTGAAGAATGGGGGCGGTGGCGGTAGCATTGGTACAAATGGAGGGCCTATTATAGGCAATAATGGCGGTGAAGGTGGAAGAGCCGGAAATATAAAAGAAGAGGGTAAACCTCTGGTCGCCCACGACTTGCGACGCTCTAAAAGTTTTCGATTGCGAAGCCCTTCCTTATAGATAGTCTTCCAGTCCTCACCTGTAACTCAAAAATGAATTTTATTGACAAATATTTAAAAGAACTCATTAGTGAACTGACCCTCTAATCCGCGGTAATAAAAAGCGGGAAAGTCTTGTTTGACGAGAATTCTCCACAACTGGTCATCGAGAGTAACGTTTCTCCAATTAGTTGAGACTAAAGCCATCTTTAAAAGAGATTCTATCGGTAATAACGAAAGTATCCGAAACTTCAATTCGAGCGGTAAATCATTGATAGACGTTGAGAGCAATTCAACTAATTTTACCACAAATTCTTTTAATAACTTCTCTTTAATACCATTAATCGATTCATTTGTCTTAACTTTAAATTTAACGGAATCTTCGATTGAATGGCAGACAATGGCGTGAATTATAAGAAAGTTATTTCCCATAGGAATGGCCACAACATTCACTTCTGGACATACATTCTTCTCCCATAAATCGAGTCTAAGAGGTGTCTGACGAACAAATCGATGTCTAGTAATGATTCTATGAATGTTATTATCCCTTTCGTCGTCCAAACCTGAGACCAACTCAAAGCCATTGTCTTCGAGTAAAGGAAGTAATAATACTTCATATATTTCGATAGGATTTAGTCTTAAAGACATTTTTGTATCTTAACTATTGACACATTTTTTTACAAAATTGAGAAAAAAAACAATATTTAATTGAAATACAATTTAAGGAAAGTTTGAGTGAAATAAATATTTCATCAAATGTTTATCAATACGTAATGCTTTTTACTCATCCATTCATTGACATTAGACCATCAAATTAGAACATTGATTAGACCTATAAACGTCGGATTAAGACCCGAACTATACCCATGAGGTCCGAAAATTTTAATGATTCTTAATAATAAACAATTTGATATAGAAGTCTATCCGTCATTTAAGGCAACTATTCTTTAAGAATAAATAAATAAGATATCAAATGAATTATCAATATTTAGAAAAACAAAATATTTATAGATATAAAAATGAAGATTAATATTCCCAGATTTTGGGAAACACTGACACATAGTTCTTATATATTCCTTTAAGAGGATAATTAATAATTGATAGTTATCTGTAAAGTTACATTATGGAAAAATTATTTAACAAATTTTCTGATCGGATCGAACACTAAATTTTTTTACCCGAATTTCGTCTCTAAATCATATGATTGATAAGAATCGAGAAATTTCAAGAATTTTCTCCAAATCATTCATAAATTATGTTTAAAATCAAATTTATTTTAAAATTGTTTAACATTAAAATGGGAGTAAAAACTCTTACGTTTTGTTTGAATATTTTTTATCATATCTTTTGATACAGAAATAATGTTTTATATTAAATAAGAATTTATTTGTTTTTCAATAGAAAGTGTTTAAGTTTAAGACATTATTGATGAACGAAAATCACTAAAACAGCGATTGTTTTGATTGCAGTAAAAAAAAATTTTAAATAAACAAAACAGTAATTGAATTAAAATATGTTTTATTTTAATAGTAATAATCGATAAAATAAGATAAGAAATGAATGCAAAATAAGTATATTTTGATTAATTTCTATCACTATTTTAGTGATTTCTACAATAATTAAGATTATTTCAAATGACATTCAATGGAAATGAAGAAATTATCTCTTTTTTGGCAAAGTTTATGTTGAAAACCGCACCCATTCTTTATATCAATTAATTTGTGTTTAATTGACTTTAAGTTTATAACAATTTGTGACAAAAATCAGCCAAAAAATGAAATTATTTTCAAATCTTTTGTTTTGTTTAATACAAATATTTATAACAATTCCTTTAATGAAATCAGAATTGTTTACAGCTTTAGTTCATTTGGAAAAACTGTTAAATACTGAGAAACTAATTGTAAGTACTTTAGAGGAATACTTGTCATCAGAAGAACAAAGATTGGCTCAATTAAGACAATTGAGAAAACATTACTCGGATTTGCATTCAATCGCATCGAAAGACGTGAACTCTTATCTCTCGAATCCAATAAATGCTTATCTTTTGGTTAAGAGATTAACCACTGATTGGAAACTCGTCGAGTATTTGATTAATTCGGAGAAAAAACAGATAATAGAAGTCTTACAGAAAAACGAAACCTTTCCATCAGCTGAAGACTTATCAGGTATTAAACATCTTTTAACTCATATCTTAACAAAATTGACGTAAATTTTGATAACATTTTCAAACTCTCAATGACTTTGAGTTCAAAAGAAATGATAAAAGGATTCAATTGTTTATTCTTATGACTTAAGGGGCGGCCGAAGCACTTCTTAGACTTCAGGACACTTATAAGTTGGACACAACTTCATTAGCCGACGGAATGATTTTAGTTCGCGATATGAGAGGCTATAAGAAGGCAGAGCCAGGACTGGAACCGCCACAAACGCGTATGTCTTTGACTGCAAATGACTGCTTCGAATTGGGACGACAGGCGTATATCAATCAAGACTATTATCATACCGTCCTTTGGATGCAGGAGGCGTTGGACAGACTCGACAAAGAAAAAGACATCTCAGACACAGATAGGGTCACAATCTTAGAGTATTTGGCTTTTTCTACTTATCAAAGAGGAAATGTAAGGCAGGCACTCAAATTGACGCATCAATTATTAGAGTTATCCCCAAAACATCCTCGAGCATATGGTAATGTCGAATACTATCAGAAAGAGTTAAATAATATCACAACAAATAAGAAAAGAGGAGACGACGGAGACGTTCCTTTAGATGAAGCAATTGTTGAGTCACGCAATTCCTGGTCTCTCGAAGAGACTGAAAGGGAGACTTATGAGGCGCTCTGTCGCGGAGAGAAAAGACTTTCCACAAGAATTGAGTCACAATTAGTTTGTTTTCATTTGAATACAACTAAAATACCTTTTCTGAGATATATGAGAATCAAAGTGGAAGAGGCCTTCAAAAAGCCTCAAATTGTTATCTTTCATGAATTCCTTTCGGACTCAGAGATAGAAGTGGTTAAGAGTTTAGCCGAACCCAAACTAAAGCGCGCAACTGTTCAGAACTCTGTGACCGGAAACTTGGAAACTGCTAAATACAGGATTTCAAAAAGTGCCTGGCTCACTAACAGAGAACATCAAGTCATACATCGAATCTCTCAACGCGTTAGTGCTGTCACTGGTTTAGAACTGTCCACCGCTGAAGAACTTCAAGTCGTTAATTATGGAATCGGTGGTCACTATGAGCCTCACTATGACTTCGCCAGACGTGAAGAAAAGGATGCCTTCAAATCTTTGGGTGAGTTCTCACTAAACAATTTGTCTTTCGATAACATTTGTTGGCCATTATTTCGTCAAAAAGTGGTGGACTCGGAGGGTCTCATATGTATCGAAGTATTAATTTATTTATATTAAGTATTACTCAATTTAATTGGAAAATGAGATAATAATTCATTCAATTTTAAATCATATGTTTATTTTGATTCAATAGTGGATCATATGATTGGAAACTAATCTCATTTAATATTTTATATATTTCTCTAAAAAGAGGAGATTAGACTCTAAAGAGTGGGAACTGAGTTAAAATTAGGACAAATCAATAATAAAGGATCAAAAGTTTATTAATAATATTATTAATAATTATTAATAAACTAATAATTAATAATAATATTATTATATTTTTTTGAAAATTTCAATAATAGAGTGTTTACTGAAACCTAATAAAACCAAATTGTTTACATTCGATTCACAACTTAAACAAAACAGAAGAAAACACTAAAAAAAGTGAATTTTGATATTTAAAGATAATTAGAAATTTGTAGAAAAATATGTAAAAACGTTTTGAACGATAATAAGGAAAATGTAACCCATTTTTACACGTTCTTAGAGTGTGAAGAGTCTTCACTGAAGACTTGTCTGAATCTCATTTAAAGTTTATTTAATATTTTGAGTGCCCTTTGGTTGGGGTTAACCTAAACCAGTCATATGCCATACCATCGCCTTGACTTAAACCGCGATTATTTAAGTTTATATAATAATCAGATTCAGTTTGTTATGTATTCCCAGTTTTCTGATTTCTCCTCTAATATAAGGATAATAATCGTATCTAATCTCTAGAAATGAATAGTTCTTTTAAAAACTAAAAGAAATCACTTTTAAGTGTTAATGAGTCAAATGAGCAAGGCAGAGAGAAGGCACAATTCTCTAATATAAACTTTTATATTAACATAAACACATGAATATGAACTTGGAAGATTACAATCAATTATTATGATTTATCTTAAATAGAATCATATCTATTGACTTAACCCATATAATTGATATGATAAGTAGCAAGATGAGTTTACTGGATTTTCACAGTCATTTGAAATTGTGGTAATCACTGGTTATCTCAAATAGAATTCAGTTTTTCTGTTTTCAATTTTTTTTACATTTGATAACAATTTGGATAACTATTTGGACTCTAAGTCTTAAAAGTTTCAGTTCTGGTTTAAACTGCTTTTGATTTAATGAAAATTATTGTTGACTTCGATATTCACAACTAATTTATTTATTCGATGAGAAACTAATCAAAATATTTACTCAATATTTAACAGTTCATCAAAACTGAAATATATTTTTAAATCGCATTTTATTTATTAAAATTAGAAAATCTTTAAAATATAATCTTTTAAAACATTTGATAAAAAAAATAATTAAAAATAACTAAATATAATGTTATCGCTGCCAATGACAGGAACGGGTAATCGTATCGCCACGTGGCTTAACTACATGAGCGATGTGGAGGCCGGGGGTGCAACGGTCTTCCCTCAGTTGGGTGTCTCAGTTTGGCCAAAGAAGTCGAGCGCAGCCTTTTGGTATAATCTACATAAGTCTGGCGATGGAGACCTTTTGACCCGACACGCGGCCTGTCCTGTTCTGGTCGGATCTAAATGGGTTTCTAACAAATGGATTCATGAAAGGGGACAAGAATTTAGGCGTCGCTGTGGTCTCAAACGAAATGAATATAATTTAGTTCAAGAGGTCTAATAGAGGTCTAATCAGAGCTCTAAAGAAGTCTATATATTAGAGTCAAACCAATAGTCATTTTTTAGATTAATTTCAAATTATATAAAATATTTATATAAGATATTTGCCAAAAATCCCATTTTTAAGGCCAAAATCCCTGGATTTTGAACTCAAGGCTCCGAAGCGCCCAAAAGAGTCAAAGTTTTGCCCTAAAGTCCAATGAAACTCATATTTACGCCAAACCAATGACTAATATAAAAAATTTTGACATTTTATATGATTTAATATAATTAAGTTCCTAAACGTGTGTCCGATAAACGGATCACTCGAACAGATGAACAGCTTTTTAATTATCGCTAAAATTATTAATCAAATTCTTTGTGAATAAATAATAAAATAAGAAAACGTTTTTCCAATTTTTGTTTATTAAAGGTTAGAAAATTCCCTAACATTTGACTTTGACTGAAGTCAAGTCACGTTATGAACACATGAATTGACAAAACAAAAGTTATCTTCTTTTTGAACCAAAAAACGGGCCAAAAAACAAAACATATAACACATATATCAGTGATAATGAACTTAACTTATAGTAAAATTCCATTTGTAAACGATTTCTGTACTCTAATTACAAAAAATATCTAAAATATATATTATATCTGTCTCTCTATATCCCACTTATCTCTACTCATCCTATGGTTTGTTCCAAAATCAGCGACAATTGAATAAAACAGTCTTCTGGCGCCTTAAGTTTTCGCCATTTTTAAGATATCATTCAAAACATAATTTCGTTTTTTTTCTTTTTTTGATAAATTTTAAAAAAATTTTATTAACCTTTTGCGGGGTATTTAACCAGTTCATAATATTGAACTGTTCTATCAATTGATATTAAAGGCAAATAATCTTTGAGTAATAATACTTTAGATTAGTTTTGAAAGTTTTATCGCTAAAAAAAAGTCTCCAATAGATTGGAGTTTGTTTTGACTGAAATTCACGAAAACAATTGAAAAATACAATAAAAATGAAAAATATTTTCGTTTTGGATATAATGAGAGAAAATATTGAATTCTTTGCGATTTTAAACATTTAAGATAATCACTGTTTAGTTATAATTCGGTCCCAAATTGAGGTGCATTTTGTCGCTCACGTAAGACATTTGAATGATAAAAGAGAAAACTCTTATCTCTCAATATATTTATAAATATACAAAATATTCTTTTGCGCCAATATTTAAGCCCAAACTAATGGATGGGTTGTATAGCCTTTAACAGGAGTACAGGGGTTATGGAAAATACCGATCAATTATTTTATTAAAATGTTTATATTCTTATAAGTTGTGATTATTCTGAGTTTAAATTGAAATAAAAAGTAGTGTTGTATCGGTTTTCAATGACTTTGACACTCGTGGCTCTCTTTGTGACCGGTTTGAGGCGACGTCAACACTGTTTTCAAATAACTAAAAGCGAACCAAAATTAAAATTATTATCATTTAATGATAACCGGATTAAACCGGAAACTGTTTAAAGACAAGAGTGGCGCTGTTGTGCTGAGCGCCGACTAGACTCGACATAATTATCGTATAGTCTGTCGAACCCCTATTTAATGAGTTTGAGTCACAATTCTCTTCAATTCAAACGTTTTCTCAAAGCGTTCACTCAAAGAGAGAATACTTTCTAAAAGTTTTTAAAAGTTATTTGTTTTGAAAAGTTTTAAAAACAAAGTTTAGTCGAAATGGGTTTCGATGTTTCGAGATTTTACGGTAAAGTTCATGAGGACACCATTTGTCCCATTTGTTTTGGCGTTTTGGACAATCCCTTCGAAGTGGAACCGTGTGGTCACATCTTTTGCGAGACATGTATTCGAAGATGGATTGAAACTCCTGTCTTTGGTCCATCGACCTGTCCTATTGACAGGAATGAGATATCGCACGCCAAAGTGAGACCGGCCCCCAAATTCCTCTACAGTTATCTGAACCAAATGCCCACAAAATGCGAATACGCTTCCGAGGGATGCATTGTTTCAGTCAAACTCGAAGATATGGCTAAACACAGAGCTCAGTGTCCACTGAATCCATCCAAACCAGTTGAGTGTCACCGCGGATGTGGAACTAAATTACCACCAAAACTATTACTCCAACACAAATGCACAGTTGATCCGTGTCAGGACGCCATCGTCTGGAATGATATCATTGAAGACTCAAAACTTGCGGTCAGACGAAGAAGTTATGAACGCTATCAGAGGAGAAGTGCGCTCAGCATTGCTGTTAAAAGTATTTGGAATGTCGTCAATGACTGGTTGGCTGATCCCAGAGTCCATTCATCTGAATAATGGAAACATCGCTTTCTCTCAATTTATTGTCAAACAATAAATGGATCGACATTTGGCTCTTTTAAAGAATTGAATCCATTTTTCCATTTAAAGCATTTCATCGAAAGAATCGCATTTTTAACTTAAAAAGTATTCAATTCTCGTTTTGAATCTGAAATTATGTTTTTCTCATTTCTCATATCACTTTCACATCTCATCCGAACTCATTTTACATTTTCTAAATGAAATCATATTTTTTTCACAAATATTTTAATCAAATACTGATTTTTTTGTATTTTAAATATTATTTATTTTTGTATAAAACATAATAAATGGAAACTTTATTTAAAAAAAGATTATATTTTATTTTTATTTAAAAGAGTCAGGAAAAGAAGTTTTACTCTATTGATAAGAAATGTACCATTGATTGGGTCCAATATTTGTCACATATCAGTCTGGAATCAATTCTTATATCTGGAAAATATTGGTCTTCACTCCAATCCTTCCATTGAATCAATAATTTTATAGAAAAGTTTTGTTTTTAAAAAATATCGTTTGAGATATGGATAAATCGATAGATATAACAAAAACTCAAATAATTGCTATTCTTAACAATAGTAATAAGTTATTAAAAATAATTAATAATAATAACATATTATTAATAACTAATAGACTATTAGTAATAGTTAATAGTTATAGTAATAATAATTGAATCACTTATTGGGAAAGAAATGTTTAAGAGCTATGACTGTATGATATGACTGTTTCTGCATTGAATGTGTTTGTAATACAAGTTTTCATTTGATCTCAAATCAGTGAAATATTCTAAAGTCAATAATATATATAAGGTTTTGTATCTAAAATTAATTCTCGAGAATTCTTTTGAATATTAGATTTATTTCAAAACATTAATTTGATTTGATGTCCAAACCAGAGATAAAGTGAATAGTTTTTCATTGAAAACCATTTTTAAAATTATTCAATCATTCACTTCGTTTTCATCATTCAGTATAAACTTATAAATATTTTTTGAAGAAATTATCTTAAATTATTAAAAACAGAGTACACTCGACTGCCATTTTTATGAACTTAGCCATACAACCTTTGTACTACAGAGCCTTATGTTCATAAAACTTGTCTAGTTCATAAAAACAAGTTTATTATTAATTTGGATAAAAATTAATAAAAAGAATATTATATACTTATTATTGAAAATAATCACTAATTTTTGTCTCTTTAAAAGAGTTAAACTTATTATCCTTTATATTCTGACTAATTTGTGAAAAATAGTGATCAAAAGACTCATTTGTTTGTAAAATTTTTTTTGTAATAGAGTTAAACATTTAAACGTATCATTTGATGTAACTTTCGTTTCCTCTAAGTCTAAGACATCTGAATTACTGTCGATTTAAATATTGGTTTTTATTTTCATATACTTCTTGTATCTCATTCTCTGAAATTTAGTTCACTCTCTGAAAAAACGGGACTTTTTTTAATATGAACTTATATTAAGGTTTGGTTTATAAGTTCATAAAACCCAACTCTTCACAAAACTTGAGTATATTTTTAACATCACTTCTATGTAAGTGATTATGAAACTTTAGCCTAATTTCATAAAACATATCTAGTTCATAAAACAAAAGTCCACAAAACTCAAGTGTTTTTTATGTGGAAAATATTGATTTTGCAAGTTCATTACTAATGCTTTATTGAGAGATTATTTAGAGAAAAAGAAAATAATAATAATTATGAAGTTTAATGTAATTCAATGTATTTAATGATTTATTTTATAATTTCTTCTAAGAATGAGAATAAGGTTTTCTTTTTAGTTTCAGTAATGAACTTACAGTCATTTCAAATGAGTCGCTCTATTTATATAGTTTAGAATTATCAATGTATTGATCTATCAAGATAGTTAAGTTAAGTTAAGTTAAGTTAACTTTGAATAAACAATTCAATTAACTAAAAGAAAACAAACGAAGATTTTCTAAGAATTATGTGTCGAAATTCAGACCAGTTTTATCTCAAATTATTCAATGATTTTCTTCTAATAAATCTCGAAATAAATAAAATCATTCATTAAATCTGCAGACATTTGGCATAAAATTGTGAATTAATTTCAGTATTCATTGAAAAAAATGAGTGATATTACGCCTAATCGGGTAAACGACTGGCGACAGACTTCTCACACTTCAAAACTTCCCGTTTTTTAAAAAATAGACCTCAAATATATCATTAATACATCTTAAATATACCTTGCATACTTTCAGTATCTTTTATATCTGCTTTATTTTACTTATTTTTAATATTATCGGATATTTTTAGTTTATTTTTGTGTTTAATATCAAATTTGATAAGACTTTAGAGAAAGTAAAATCACTAAAATTAAATAAAATACCGAAAGGAAGACCGAAAAAGTGATAATTTGATCATTTCTTAAATATAATTTTGCAAATCATATAATTAATAGATTTTTTTAATATAATTTTAAAGAATATTTTTTATATTTCAAATAAAAGTGTTTCGAGACTTCAATTAATTTTAAGAAAAGGAAAGCCATTAATACAAGTCTTTCAAAATAATCAAAACTTTAGTTTATTTTATTATTTATTATTTAAATATTATTATAAATATGTTTATGATTATTATATTTTTGGTCAAAGTTTTAGGGACTAATAAAACTGAAATCTAATACAGTTAACTCCTATCTTGAATCGGTTGGGACCAGAATTATGAAATCAATATACATATAATTCAAGTTAGAAATAGTGATTAAATTATTTAAATTAATGAATGATACCAATGAATAGTAATAATAATATGAATTAACTAATAAATTTAGTTATAATTATTGTTTATAAATTATAATTAACACCAAATTTGTTTTATAGGGGCATTTTGTAACAAAAACATTATTGTTAAAACTTTATTTCAATTTACAATTTAAGCAAAATTCAAGTTAAGAGATGCAAACAATAGCTTATGGGACTCGACTTTTGGATTCAAGATACAAGTTACAAGTTTAAAATAAGAGTGAATCGGGTCTTACAAATTCAAGTTACGAGAGTTCAAGATAAGAGAGTTAACTGTAATTTTGTTTTATTCAATTGTTTGAGTTATTCATCAGACTTTCCTTCTTCAGTACAAATGAATCTGAAAACACTTAAAAGTGATCTCTGATTCTTATTTTGTTTTGAGAGTAAAATCTTAAAAATTATTTCAAAGTTTTCCCTTTGAAAGAAAAATGTTTCCTTCAATTGTTGGCATCAATTCTGTCCCTTCACTTCAATAGAAAGAGATAACATTTTTAAATGATTTCAGTTTTATTTGTATTGACATTAGGATTCATTGCACTCATTTTAGTCCCAATTTTTTGGCCATTTGTAAGTCAAGATTTCATTTTTTAATTATAAAATTCAATGTTTTCTCATATTTTTTGCTGTATTTTTCCATTTCATAATCAAAGATCATTAATCTATTTGAGTGATGGAAAATCCCATAACAGACAGTATTAAACCGATACAGAATATGTTAGCCATTAATTGCTTAGTCTTGGACAGCCGATGCAAATTCAGCCACAGGGAGTGAAATATGTAATTATACTTTATGAGTGTACTGACCCATTGAACAAGGTCTATTTACAAATATAACATTATCAACTTTTAACTTTATTTTTACCGTTCAATAAGTTTTGTCATTTTATCAAATTAAAAGTTCATTTTGTATGACAACAAAATTTTAATAAAATACTTTCCCTTTAATGTCAACATTCAGTTAATGTCAAAAGTGAATAAAGTTTAGACATTATATGCTTATGTCAAATAGCTATAATAGCTATAATAGCATACACAATGTATTTACCAATTTGGCTGAAAAGCGGCTGATCTGCATCACTGGTAATGGAAAACAAAATTCTCTAAAATATTATAAAACTTTAACTGAATGACTAAAAAATTCAAAATTGTATGCAACCAAGTATTGTACCTTGTCCAATTAAAATTATTAATAATTAACCGAAATTATGTATAATTCAAATAGAAGTTAATCATATTAATTATTTGTTAATTAGTTTTGGCAAGTTTATTGGATTATTAGCAGGAATGGCTAAAGGATCGAGTCCTAGGGGTGTGTGAATTGGCCAAAATACCCCCTAGAGTCTAGGGCTTAGACCAAAAAATTCCAAAAGATGTAGTATCTGTCCATAGACATTAATGTTAAGGGTCCCAAACTCCTAGGGGGGTATTTGCCAATTTTGGCCTCGTAGGGTGTATTCCTATTGGCCATCCCTGTTATTAGTTATTGACTTTAAATGGCAAAAGAGGTTTATTTTATTAATGAAAACAAATTGAATCATTTAAATTAGACATAAGATAACGGTTTACAGATTAGATGTTAATGTAATACAATTTCTCGTATTTTATGTAATAATGAAACTATACTAGATTATTTTCATTATATTTGTATGTATATTATGATTGATTCTATTAGAATTTCTATTTAGTGTTAAAAGTAGTGATAAAAATCAAACTTAATTTAAAATTTAAATATATTTTATCAGAAAAAATGTTTATTTTCTATAAAAGAAAATAAATTTAGTCAAAGAAGGACTTCGACTAATAGTAAACAATAAATAATTTATTTGTAAATAAAAATAATTTCTTCATTTTATTAGTTATTTTCGGGTTTTATTTGTGTAAATAAATTAGATTTTGTTGCAATACTTCACAAAACAGAGTATCGGAGCCACAAAAAGGCCATTATATGAAAGAGTTATCATATTTTGAAAAATCAAAATTCAATGAAAAAGTTTTGATAAATACTTTTAAATACTTTTCTATTTTTGTTTAAATCATTAAAAACAAATCAATTAAGATTTGATTCGTACTTAAGCCAAATGTCTTAAGAATAATCTTTTAATGTTTTTTATCAAAGATAAGAAACCTATTGTTTTGCAAGAGTTGTGTAAATGTATAACATTTTGTCAAAATTTTCCTTTTTTTAAGGACAGAATAATAATAACTTTTGATTATTTAAATAAAGAGAATTCCTTAACGATTATTCAAATGAGAATTTATATAAAAATTGTGAATAACTTTTCAGATATAATAAATTTTAATCAAATTATTTGTTATTGACTTGAATTGAGAAATAAAATTATATATAAAATCAATAAACTCTCCCCAACTGTGTGTCGATGTATTCACAGATTTTATATCAAATGCATAAATCCCTACACTTATGAAAATATCAGTTATTAAAGGCTAAAATAGTTCAGTCACTTGTTATTTGAACTTTACCTTGGTAGATGTAATATTGGCATTTTTTTAATTATCTAATAGAATGTAAGTCATGTGATAATCGATTATTGAAGACATTAAGAATATAAAAGAACTCACAAATCAGTTCGTATTTCAATTGTTTTTAAATAAATAGAAATTCATATAATATGAGTAAAAAATAGTTAAATAATTGACTAAATTCTCTAAACTCTAATAAAAGAAAATTATATAAAGAATACATAAATTTGTCCAAAAATGTGGAGATTATACTTTAATATTATCCAAAATGTAGTCCAAAAATATCAATACATTGACATTGAATTTGTGATAATTGTATTGATCTTTAGGTATAGTTATGAGAGCCTATTATCAGTGATACCTATCAATGCTTTAAAGTATTAAATATAGAAACTCTTAAGAATATATCATTATTTTTCTTCGATTAAAAAATCTAAGAAAAAATAAAATAAAAGTCAAAACGTTTGCCAAAAAAGTATTTCTTTTGGGATGACTTTATCTATTGATAGGTTACAGTCCTCTCAACAAATCTCACAACACTTTCTCAAAGAATTGATCTCAACCAATACTCAAATTCCCTCCCGTTCCCATGGATCTTAAACGAAAATTATCATTCCCAATCCCAAGGCAAAAGTTCATATTCCCTCCCATTCCTTCCTATCACTATAACTATAATAACCTAAAGTTACAATAAAATATAATATTAATTGCAAGATTATAAATATAATTTAACTAATTTTAGGTAAATTATTACTTTTTTGTTAACAAATTTCTTCGGGAGAAAGGAATTATTCACATCGAAACAAAAAAATGACCATACTACTACCTTGCCAAATAAATTGACTCCAGTTTCTTTCCATGGTGTCATGGAAATTGATATTCACGGGACTCCGGCGGGAATAGGAATTCCCTTTCAATCCTTACTCAATTCCAGACATTTTGTCACCAAAAGATTAAAATTATAAAATTAGAAATTGATTCAAATGATACCCTCTTTTTCAGTCATTTTTTATTTTTGTTAAAAATATATGCATTCAGACATCGTTAGAATCTTATCATATTTTTTTTGGACTCAAAGTTTTTTGGCAAAAGTTATATTCACGTATTGAACATCAGGTAAATCACAATTTCAGTTTTGAGATATTTTAGCAGTAAATAAATGAAGGCTATTGCAAACCAAAGGGAAAATGTGTGGCCACTCATTCCTAATATCAATTTTCTCACTATATTTCATTAAATCCATGAAATTCTGTTTTTAATTAATAAATGAAGAAATCAATGATATATTCTTTCAATTTTTCAATATTTAAAGATTGAAAATTTAAAACAAAATTCACAAATATATTCATTTGTTTAAACAAGTTCATTTTAGAAACATGTATGTAATGAGAAGCTCTCATTGAAAACTATAAAATAAAGGAATGACTAAGGAGGTTTTCCGGAATACTCCCTTGACAAGAAGAAAATCAGCAAAAATACACTCTAAGATTTAGAAACATTAACATATAGGGACAGCACTATATCAAGTTATATCAAGTCTTTCAAATGATAAAGAATTTAGGAAAATACTCCATTTGATCGCTTGATTTGGTTATTCCTCGTATCAAATATTTTAATACATGTATTCGTGAATATAAAAGTCATTATTTAAGAGTTTGAATAAAATTGAGTTTAAAAAAGAAAAATTCATTTATTTGAACATAAAAAAAGTAAAAAAGGAATTATGAATGCATTAAATGATTACCGGTAATAAAATGTTGAAATGTACTAGGATAATGTAGGAGGATAACGAGAGAATGTAAATCATGTAAATCTTAGGTATGGGTGTAGTAGTGGTTTGTTTGACAGATGGAGCGCATCGGAAATGAGTCTCTAATGAGTGGCCTATAATAGCGTAAACACAACATAAGATCACGTGATTTGCTCTTTAAATGATATTATTATCGGTTTTTAATTAGTTTCGTAGGAAATGCTGTCATTTATAGCAAACTATTATTATATTTATTATCAAAAAATAATCTAAAGTCCGATAAGAAGACAGACATTTGTTTAAATATTAGAGATTCACAGAAATAATACTTTTGGTGACGTAATGATCATCTCTTAGTCAAAACTGAATGAGTGGTACATTAATGATGGAGAGATTGGGGGACGACAGCGCCAGTACTACAGTTAGTGGCGGACACACCCGTCCAATGCGTTTACTCTATATGAATGGTCGGCACAAATTCTGTGATAACAGCATAACAACCGCTAAATACAATGGTTTGACTTTTGTGCCGAAATTCCTGTTCGAACAGTTCCATCGGTACGCAAACATATTCTTCCTGGTCATTGCCATAATGCAACAAATACCAAATGTGTCGCCGACGGGTCGTTTTACTACTGCTCTGCCACTTGCCTTCATTTTAACCGTTTCTGCACTGAAAGAGATATTTGAAGACATTAAAAGACATCGCGCAGACAAAGGAGTTAATAATACTCTGGTACTGGTCCTCAACAAATTTACCTCTCAATGGGAGTGGAAATATTGGTATCAGATCCAAGTCGGCGATATCGTTAAGATTACTAACGACCAGTTCTTTCCAAGTGATCTCTTTTTAATTTCATCGTCAGAACCAAACGGTATGTCTTTAAATCTCTTAAAATCAGTTAAATTAAGTGTTGACTCAATTCCTTAAAACTAATGAAAAGTCAGTTCCCGAAAGTGTTAACATTAGAGACACATTTTAATCAGTTTTTTATTGTTTTAAATCTAAAATTATTAAAATTAATTAATAAATTTGTTTTGAAGGCATGTGTTATATCGAAACCGCAAATCTCGACGGAGAGACTAACTTTAAAATTAGACATTCCTTGAAAGTAACGACACAATGTCTCACTTGTGAACAATTGGTGTCAGACCTGTCGATGGCGTCCATAGAATGCGATCAACCGAACAGACATTTATATGAATTTCATGGAAACCTTAAACTAACTGACGGTCAGATACATCCGATCGGACCCGAAAATGTTTTACTTCGCGGCGCAAAACTCCGAAATACAAATTGGGTTTTCGGTTGTGTTCTCTATACGGGACACGAAACTAAACTTATGATGAATTCTTCACTTCGAGCGCCAATCAAGAGATCGAATGTCGAGAAGATTACAAACAAACAAACGATTCTATTATTTATAATACTTTTAATCATTTGTTTCATATCTGCGACGGCGTCTCACATATGGAAGAGTAAGAATATAGACCACTGGTATCTCTCAGGACTCGAAGACACCCTTTCCTCCAATTATTTCTTTGTTTTCATGACTTTCATAATATTATACAATAATTTGATTCCGATATCACTTCAAGTGACACTAGAAATGGTTCGTTTCATCCAGGCCTCTTTCATTAATGCAGACATTGAAATGTATTGCGAAGAGAGGGACACCCCTGCGATGGCCCGAACTTCTAATCTTAACGAAGAGTTGGGTCAGGTATTGATAAATGCATTCTTTACTGATATTAAGTGTTTATAATTTTATAATTTTGAGGTCAAATATATTCTTTCGGACAAAACGGGAACTCTTACTCGAAATGTAATGCAATTCAAGAAGTGTTCGATTGCGGGCAATATCTTCACTGAATCTGATTCGGCAAAAATGACTCAAATAATGCAATCATCACAACCCGATGCCATTTATATCAGAGAATTTTTGACACTTTTATCTGTCTGTCAAACAGTGGTACCGGAAGTGGATAAAACGCAAACCACTCCTGAAGGAAAGCCATTTATAAAATACCAAGGTGCTAGTCCTGATGAGATGGCTCTCGTCAGAGGCGCACAAAAAATTGGGTTTGAATTTGTGGCGCGAACTCCACAATTCGTATTCATTAACGTTTTGGGCGTCGAAGAGAAGTTTGTTTTTAATTTATTTAAAAAAATTCATTTTTATCGTTATTTTCAAATGAGACTCTCTTTCAAAAGGGAAACATATTTAGAGCACTGCTTATAGTAAAATAAGTTTTATGTCATATTTGGTGACAATTTGAATTTTAGTCTTTTGAATTTCAGTTTTATCATTTGTTTATCATTTATTTCAAATTTGTTTGCGAAACATCTCTTATTAATTGCAAAATTAGAAAAACAGATACCCTTTGCTCTCAATTTTTAATAATACAGTAAAACCTCTATAACTAAACCCGAGTTTGGAAATTGAAAGAGTCTGTCTCACGCCTGGAAGTTGTTAAACGTAAAGCATATGTGAAGTATGCATAACACTCAGAGAGAATACATAGGGAGAGAGAGTTTGAAATCTTTAAACTCTCCTAGATGAAATGCAGATGATTGCAGACAGCTGGAATTTTTACAGTA
>JAQFZM010000267.1:0-40966 GCA_034695785.1 Galumna obvia
TATAAATCTATTGAAGCGATAAATAACAAGAAGATATAGTTTTGGAACTTTCTATTCAAAGAATTAGTAACTAGCAATTTTATTTTTAGCTTAAGAAATGTTGTAATTAGAAGTGAATCTCATTTTAAGATCTCTTTTTTGGGACCATTTCTGATATTTTTCGTAACTCTTAATGAACTCATGTTTTGATTGACATTTGATTTCATTTTTATTCTTTGACTTCTATCGCATAAAATGATTGAATTGAGGACAACATCTAAAACAAGTGATGACTTAAAATGACTAAAAACAGTCCCTTATCACCGATTGGATGACCTATATTTTACCCTGAACTCTCTATTTTGGGGAACAGTCCAGCGCCTGTCCTGTCCATTTCCTAATCATTAACTTATGGTAACGTAAAACTAACTTAAGTCTAACTTTATGTCTCATTATATATATAATACAATACATAACACAATAACTAAATTTGAAAATAATTATGAGAAAACTAGTGATAAATCTGCTCATCTCTCTCTCTCTCTCTCTCTCTCTCTCTCTCTCTCTCTCTCTCTCTCTCTCTCTCTCTCTCTTCTTTATTTGTTTTTTGCCCGAACATATCCCGAACTCATTTTAAAATTATTTTTAAATAAAGTTAATTATATTTCATTCTCTCAGTTTGTTTTGCATTTATTTAGTTTATATTTACAGATAAACTGTATTTTATTTAATTGTTTTGTGTTTGCGTTCAAACAAAACAATTTTGTAGTTCATTATAAAGTAATTTTCAGTTCTCAACCATTTTTATACTTAAAATAAGTGTTGATTTTTATTTATAAATCGATTCGAGAGTTATTTGTATATAATTAGACTTTAAATGAGTATTTCGGTTACAATTCAGAGGGAAAACAATGAGTTTTGCTTTTCATGCACTTCCTTAAGACTTTTATCAATATTCTGTGCTAACACACAGTCTGAGTCGACAATTAGTTTTATGGGAATAACTTATAAAATATAAACTTTATTTTTACTTAAAATTGTTTTATCAGTTTTTATTTACAAAGGGATGTATTCTAACACAAAAAGTATGTTTTTGAATAATTTTCAATGGATGATTGTAATGGTGATTGAATAGGTGATTGAATAGGTGATTGAATAGGTGATTGAATAGGTGATTTTACTGATTTTAGCACAACTGAATAAATCATCGATAAAACAAATTCCATTTTTTCACTTCTCTTTTAGAAGGCATTCATTTTTTTCATAACAATATGACATATATTTGGAAAGTTTTCAAAAATTATGGATTCATTTTCGCAACACTTGATATGTTTCTTAAACACTAATTCAAAGACTTACTGTATTTTTACTATTTCTTCATTGAAAGGCAACTGAAGTGTAATAATGATAATCATTTCAAACAGTAATTAATCTTTTGATGTGTTTTTGACGTAAAATTAAAGATCTTTTATATAAATCTTTTTCTAAACATTATTTTGAAAATCAAATAACGTTTAAATAAAAAAAATGTTTGAAATATTCAAAGACTTTAAGGCTTTAAATCATTTGATGTGTGCGCCCATCGATAAGAACCTTAATTAAACCTAAAATGTTAATGAAATAAAGAGGACACAAACTTCTGTATCACTAAGACTTCAATCAATGCAAACAACTCTTTATTTAATAACTTTTATTTAATAATAATAATCTATGAACTATTTTCCAATAAAAAAACTTATCTATTATGTTTTTATATTTATTATTATATTTCATTGTAAAAGTTCTTTGATAATTGTTTTTATAGAAAAAAATAATAGATTTATTCACTATTATATACATATGCGATGAGTAAACAACAAAAAGTGACTTTTTTCTAAACAAATGATTGAGGACTCAGTCTATCGTAGGCTCACATCTTTCCTATGGTTTGTAAATACAGTGTGTTTTGGATTTAACTTAAAAAGAATAACTCATATAATTGTTATTTATTTAAAGTGAATCCGAGGCTATAAATAATAGGAGAGTTGGAAATCAAAAGACAATAAAAAAAAGTTTTTTTGGGCGCAAATGTTTCGCTTTAAAAAGTTGTTTGTTTATTGACTTTTCGGGCAAAAGATTTTTTACAATTCATTCAATAGACATACGAATAAAACAATGACTATTTATGCCCAGAGTTTAAAGCTGTGCAAAAATAATGATGAGTTTGACATAATTTATTCCATACATTATATTTGAGGCACACAAACCTTTTACCCGAATAAATCTGTTTTGTTGTCCATTAAAATAAGTCTTCATTAATATTTATTATAAATTCCAACCCTTTCTGTCAAAGCAGTGATGAATTCCCGACTCCTCTCCAATAAATGTGTTCACAAAACACTTTTAATTCATGTTTTGAAAACCAATTCTTTAATTAATGGTTTGAGTTATCTATTTAAAAGTTGTCGGGTACCATATGAACCGTTTAGGAGGTATTGTCGATGGAATGGCACTAAACTATTTTTTGCGTTTCAAAAAAAGACGACAAATTTATACCTCTTATTAAGAAGAGGTTCGACGAACTCTAATTAAGTATTAAATGTTTTTATTTTTGTAAAGAAACCAAAACTGGCGCTTAAAAACAAATATTAAATTAATGGTAAAAAACAAACCAATGACTCTTACAATCAATTGGTAATCATTGCAATTAACCATTTGTTAATTTATTTCCACTCATTATTATATTTAGACAATTTCCTAGACTTTAAAATAATAGTTTTGTTAACAAAAGCCTCCATTATTTCCATATTATTTCCATTAATTACACATTTGTGAGTCTTAGCAACAAATTTAGCCAATTTAGCAATAATTTATCATGATACAATAATTTCCTTGTTGGTGCCCAGGATCAAATCTCATTAAAAAAAAGTGGCTGACCATCAGTTGAATAGTTGTATGCATTGGCACTGAGTTCTGGAGTTGAATCTGAAAGCAATGAATTCAATGGTGTTTATATGAAGTGAGTGTAGTGTTGGCTGAGTGTATGTGTGTCAGTACAGTCAAAGTGGGTGAGTGAACCATCCGTCCAATGGATGCAATCGGTAAACTGGTTGAACTTCTTTTACACAAACAGTTAGTGCTGTAAACAGAGTAATAGCGAAGACTGACTGTTAGGCAGTAATAGGTAGGTAATAGAAAAAGTCAGCGACAGAGTTGTGCTGTGCTTTGCAATAGGAAAATAGTTCTGTTATAAAAAGCAACTCTATTATGGCCAACACTCATTGTGCTCAGTGCTCAGATACCCGGAACATCTATATAAAGACTTGCGATTGCAGTAAACAGCGAGTCAACCAACAAATCGATTCTAAGCCTAATTCTATCAAAAAAGAGTTTACTATTAATTCTTCAGCTGTGGATCAGAAGAAAATTAAGAGTGAAGAACCAAAAATCAAAGCCGTAAAGGCTGTTGTATATAGAGTAGTGAGGTATGTGAACAAATGACCTTATTCATTTATTCAATTATTCTATTTAATAATTATTTTGCTCTTAATATTCATTTATTTCTTAATTAATTCCTTTAATTATTCTTATTTTCATTCTATGATTTCATATTAGTTTCCAATATCATTGTATTATAAAAAAAATATTGAATCCAAGGATATATAAAAGCAATAAAATTTATTTATTGCTATTAAAGTCATTTAATTAAAAGACGGGTTAAAAACGTAAAAATTGTTGAACAAAAAAAGAAAAATTGAGTTCAAAAAAGCGCATTATATGTTGCAATCGTTTTACGATAAACTTTTTTCATTTGTTTTTCTCTTAATTTTAAAAACTTTTTTTGCAAATCTAATGATATTTAGCGGTTATGTGTCTATTGAAAAGAGATTTGTGATGAGATAATGCGCTGATTCAGTGCATTACACAATGAATTTGGGATAACCATAACCAGAGTATTCATCTGTTGATCCAAACGATTCGTTTCTTCGTTTTAATAAGTGTTAAGAACTATAAGACATGTTTTTACTTCATTTGTGTCTCTCATTTGGATTTTTAAACTCAACGCTGTTGTGAACCAGACATTCGAGTTGTGAATCTCTTCGTATTTCCAGTGCTCTCTTCCTATATCTTGTCAATGACTGTTAGATCAGAGGACCTGACTCGTTGTCATTGACTCTAATCACTGATTTTTGTGCAAAAGAAACGCTTGTTTTCATCGACAGACAAAAAGATATAATATAATAACAGGAAAAACAAATAACTTTTTGTCTGCGACTGAAGTGAAACGAAGAGATGAACTGAAAGTATTTCAGAAGACAATCAAAGTTTCTTCTCTTCCGGTTTTACTGCAAAAGCGATTCATTTCGTCAGTCATTTACACTCTCTATAATTCTTCGCAACTCTTTAGTGGTCGTATCCTTTACTCAAAAAAGAGGTTACATTAATCGCCATCAAAAGCCAATCACTTTTGCCTTTGTTTTGGCCATAATTACTGTTCTTCACACGATTTCTATATATTATTTTTTTCTCGTTTGGATCTGATTTTATAATTCTTCAGATTTGTTCCGCTTTATTAAACTCAAGAAAAGAGGTTTTTGTTGTCTTTCATTGTTCTTAATTGAATTTGAATCTTATTTTTTTTGTTCTTTCTTTTAATCGAAAACCACTTTAATTGCCAGAAGAATAGTCTCGAAACAAATCGTTTGAGCGGTAAAAAAGAAACCAAAGCAACGATTTTTTAGTCCAATACCTGTCTTATTAAGGCCTTCATTCGAGAAAATGTTGAAACACAAGCAAACTATTGAAAAGGCGTTCAGTTCGGCGTAAGTTTTATCCAGACATTAATATACGATTCATAGTTAGATAACCTCTAAAGGAATACTAAAATTTTAAAGTTTTTTTCCATAAATTTCTTGATTTCTGTGAGAAATAACTTTAAATTTATAATATATTTAGGGATTAAAATTTCGTTTCTAATTATGAAATATTTTCGTCTATTGTTTTGCTTTTATTACAAAATCACTAAATATTTCAAAAGATTTTTTTCAGACTTAAGTATAAATTGTGTTAAAAATCTGTTAAAAATTTGTTAAAAACTGAGACAATACGCGAAATAATTGCATTAATATGTGATTAATAATTTGATTACATAACAAACGGTAATTAAGTCTTCACAGTATTTATCTTTCAATCATTTGTAAAGATTTTAATGGTTTTCGCGAAGAAAAGTAAAATTTATACAAAAATTTTTATTGTATTTTCGATGAAATACTTTTTCCGTTTCTAACGACAAACTGTTTAATAGTCTATTTTATTAAGAATTATGTCTATTGAAAGCATTTCTGGTGATAATATGATTTCCATAATAGTTGTCGCATGACTTACCATTTCTTCTTTATTTTAAAAAAGAGATAACAGATAATATCCCTCTTATATGATATCCATTCATAAGGGGTTTTATTATTAAAAGTTTTCAATTTTGTTGGAGTATTTCAGTCACTCATCGCTTGTCATCCGATTCTTACAATTGAAGCACAGAAAGAATGCTTAGATTTTTTGAGGGGTAAGAAATGGATCGCCATTTGTTTTGGAAGTGCTGTTCGAGTGGTTGATCGCAACAGTAGAGAGGAGAGCAACTGATGTTTGTTGTGTTCAATGACCTAGATTAATGACAATCGCATTTTTCGCCCCATTTCTCGTCACTTCACTGATTCTCTCGACTCAATCGGTTCTACAAAAAGAACAAATTATTATAACGAATGAGTTATAGAGCCATAAGAGTTGAGCGCATAATAGGATTGCAGTTTACAATAGACGAGAAACACCCATAATATTTGTTTCGGGACGGCGTTGACTGCGAAGGTCACAACAGGTTATCAGCCGCAAACACCACTCAACCGAAACCTAACACTCTTTTCACAGCCAACTAATAGACTCATTTTGAGAGCCAACAGCTTATCAGCCGATGAAGAGGTGTTGTCTTCACGGCTACGGCTATAATCTCGGATTCGCATACAATGTGTGCCTCTTTTAATCTGAGATCCCTTTTAATTAAGAAATAGTAGTCATAACATGTCTTTAGCTGTTATATCAAAGAGTGATAAATCAGATACCGATGTGTCGTCTCATAAAAAATCTGGTCATAAATATTATATCGTGAATAAAGTCTACGTTTACGCCAAGAAGTTAGTCATTAACCAAACAATCAATTGATTTGTTTTCCCCTCAAATATATTCACAATATTTTAATTAGTTTTTAATCAATTATTTCGTGAATTCATTTTGAAATAAAGGATTACAAAAGAAAATTATTAATCAATAATTATTTTTTTGCCTGTTTATTGTGTAGGGTATATGAGACAGTTCCATCCAAAACAATGAAGATCATCGGAGCCTTAACTTTACTTCTTTTAATCGGTTCGTATGACTAATAAAAAATTATTGAAGAATTCAAGGAATCAAATGATAATTATATTAATTATTTGATTATCATTTGATTTTCATTTGAAATCACTGAACAAAAGGCAAAAAATAACTTTGAATTTAACTGTGAATTCCCCCTCTATTCGGATACAGTGGCCGTCTTCTCAGTCGCATTGGCACAGAATAAGGAAGAAACGGTAAATACCAGTTAATAATTACAATTATCTTTTATTAGTTTTGTGTCTAATTCTTAAGAAATTATGACTAACTTTTCTTTTGAATAACTTTTCCTCGTAATTAAGGACATGTCCCTATTTCTTGTAAACCTATCTCTTCATACATATTAATACCAGGAATAAATTAAAAGAAAACCTCAATAAGATCTATAGTTTGCATGAGATTCTTGTTTTTACGACACATTTTATGAATATTTCTTAAATTTCGTTAATATTTAAGAAAAAGTTGTTTTTCAATCGAAATGAATAACTTATTTTGAAATTTCGGTTTTTGTTTGTTTTCTGTTCGACGAAATGCTTAAAATACATTTCAATCATAAAATAAGAAACAAAAAAAAATTAAAAATTTACAGAAAATTCATTGACTCGTATTTGGTTTGAAAATAAGTTTTTCATATTTTTTTGTTTCACAAATAGTTCAAAGCTATTAGAAAATAGTCTGAATTTCGTTATTGTTTTCAAAAATGGTATTAAATCAAACAATGATTTTCCTAAAGTGTTGCCTAAAACCCGATTTTAAAACACAAAGGAGTCAAACAGTACTTATTATTTAACACAAACCGACTTTTTTCATACAAAACACGTATTTAAGTATAAGAAACCGAGTCTTTGAGTTCATTAAACTGTTATTTTCGGATAAATTTATAAAACTTTAAATAATTTCTTTTTTATGCCTTTTTTTCAATACATATATAAATAAAACATAATTTGAGTTTTTGATGTCATGTCATGAAAAGTGATATCGCCTTTCGTGTGATATTTCTATTCACTAAATATTATATCGGAACAGATCTTAGAATAAAACGACAACTTTTCACAAAACTTATCATTTCTTAAATTTAAAGCTTAATATCTATTATCTATTATCAAGATCAGTTTTAATCAGATGTCATAAATGTGATCCAAATTTCAGTGCATTTCAGTGGCGACTAATCGATAATTTTGTGTAAAATTTCTTTTAGGTTTTCGTGATTTCTTTCATTAGCTCTAACATTAGCTAGATCATATTAATGTTGAGCATTTAAAATGATAAGAGTTAGTAATTTCTTGTAATTTCATTTGAATAAAATTAGTATTATATCTGTTAACTTGCAAATTAGTTACACTACTTTTATTTTAATTCCAGGTTTATTTGAAAAAATTAAATAATCGGAACCTTTTTATAGCCGTTATATCTCTCTTTACGACTATTTTCTGCACTACTTTTAGAGACAAAAATCTTTTTAATCACAAAAAAAATTCAACGAATTGTGACTCAATTTTATGTTATTTTATGTTAAATCAGATAAACTTAATAACAAGTGATTCGCAACAACAGGTGATCTAAACATACAACAGATCCACTAATTTTGGTTTTTATTCTTAGACAATGTTTTTGTGATAAACAATTTGAGGGTTTATTTAGAAAAAATTAGACAAAAAAAATAGATTAAAACTAATTTTAGTCAAAGACTGGGCTATTAATCAAAAAGCGAGACATTGGGCAGAACTAGAAAAGTCATTTCTGGAACAACTTATAAATACAGCACTGGTTTGATACGTCTGTTCCCAACTAATGTTAATTTGATTTATTATTATAAAAATATAATTAGAATTTTAAATTAAACGCCATTTAAATCTGATTTTCTCATCGCATGAATGGATTTGAATATTTAACAAAAAATACTTCAAATACTTAATCATTATTTGTGTCTATCGTTCAGCAAATAATTAAAATAACAAAACTTAGGGAAACATATTTTCAATTCAAACCATTAATATTTGCATTAATTAATCGATTTCTGATTTTTATCTCAAAAATCATTAAATATAATCTTTGATTTCTATCGGAAGTCATTTAAAAAATAATACATTATTTATCTCTTATAACATAAATTCTATTTAAAATAAAAACTTTTAAACACTTCAATGAATTTATTAAGTCTTTTAGAGTCAAAGACTTTAAATTTAAATAAATTATTGTTTGATAACATTTATTGATTGTCTGTCGGAATGCCTTCAAACAAACAGTTACTCAAAATTAACTCCAAATTAAACCATAAATTATTCCATTTTCTAATTAATCTCTTTTTTACAGAGAAGTCAATATGGAATGGCTTTTCCTCTCGAAGATTCCTCGCCCTCTGAACAGAGAATATCAATCATGGGATCTGTGCCCGGAGAGGGTCAGTTACAGATCTCGTCAACACAGGAGCCAACGAGTGAGTCACCGGTGACCACTACTTTCACTCCCACTACTGAAGAGATTCCGATCACTACTGAAGACAGTGACAAGAAATTAGAGGACAACGAAAATCTAAGCAATGAAAACACTCCACTTCTCATCAGTGCTGAAGAAGAGGAGGAAAAGAACTCTGAAAATAGCGAAGAGAAGACTAATCCAAGACTTGTCTTCATTGAAAGACTTATGGGTCTTCATCTGAGCTCTCCTTTTAATGGACCGCCAAATGAGAACGAAAAAGAAGAAAACAGTGCCGTTGAAAATGAACCCGAATTGCCGTTCAGGTAATCATCAAAACATGTCTCACAATAGTTGTGTCCATAAAAAAAAGAGATAATTATTCTTTTGATTCGAACAAAAAAAAACTAATCTTTTAAAGTTTAAGACTTAAATCATTAAAATAATGTATTGAAAAATATCGTCAAAAACTTTAATGGATAACTATTACCTAAAATCAGTTTGCTAGAAATATATACCGGGTTTATTATAGATTGAGTAATACTCTTGTTCTCTTAACTTTAATGTCTTAATTTATGTTTCTTTTAATTCCCTTTTCGTCTCTAAACTAATAATAGAGAAGTCTTTAAAATTATAATCACTTGAGTTATGATAGCCTTTAGTTACGCCAAACCAACAAATATTGGAAATCAGTTTTCAATTAAAAACTTTGATTAAAACCGGATTATAAACAATGATTGGCCCAATAACTTAAAAGATGACCAAAAGACACACACAATTCAATAAATAATACGAAACTCCCGAAAGCAATGCTTTAATTGAAAACAATTAATCAGTTTTCGAGAGTTTAATAACAATTATTTCGATTAAATATAACGAAGGGTTGTATATATCGAGGGGTTGTATATATTGACATCAATTTCAAGTTAATTAGTTTTTTGACAATTTATTAAAACTTATCAAAACATAACTAAAACATTGTTTTGTATACAGAAGTCCAATGGACAAGGTCAATGCCAAATGGGCCACAAGAATGAGGAAGTTCTCAATTCCACTGATGCAACAACAGCCACAACCACCCGAAACTCCTAATCCATTGCTCCGAATGGCAGCCGCAGCCATGATGACCAGACTTTTGGCCGCTGCCGCTCGCGCTCACAACAATGGTAGGCATTCCTTCTTTTAATAGTTTTAAATTAAAAATATGAACGAATAAAATGACTTAAATGAACACAAATATAATTTCAGCCCCTTTTATGGCTAAAGACAAAGACGATGACGCAGAAGAAGAAACGGTTCCAATTTTATTGGCAACCATGAGATCAGATGAAAACGAAAGGGATTTAATTGAGCGACCAATGAATCGTCCGATACCACCCATGTATGGCAGACCAATGCCCAGACCAGTGATGAGACCAATGCGACCACAGATCAAATTCATGGGTCAGCCACAACCTCAACCCCAACTCCAACAAAGAATGGCGTCAATCAATATTCCTCAAAGAGTTTATGCATCGGCACAAGTGATTCCTCAGAGACCAGTAGTACAGAGAGCTCTACCACCGGTACAACCGGTACTCGTAATGTTGGCTCACGTGCCAATGCAAACGGCTGAGTCCCGAATGGGAAGCGGACCCATTCATTACAACTCATATTATGGTTCTCCACAACACTCTCAGCCTATGTATCCCCAAATGCCGTACGCATTACCGCTCGGGTATAAAATATTTTCCCAATAAAAATAAGACTAACTATTGTATCGATAGATACCATCCAATGCAGAGACAGGTAGTGCCGGTAGAGGTACCCACTCCAGTGCACGTACCCGTTCCCGTTCCCGTCGCTTCATATCATAGACCAGTATATCAGTCTGGATATCAGTCTGCATATCAGTCATCATATCAAAACAGTCCAAACGCTTTAAACGGACCGACAGCTTCATATCAAAGACAATCGACTCGACCTGTGATTGAGATTCCAATTGAAATCCCGATCCCAATTCATGTTCCCGTTCCCGTCTCATATAATCAGGGCTCTCAATCACAACACTATGATTCAGATCACGACACCTCTGCTTCAGAGGCTGAACAGGTGGCAATTGTATACTATGATCCAGAGGCCAACAACGGTCCCAATGACGAGGGATCCGATCATTTGGAACCCCAAACATCCGAAAGCCATGAGAATGCATACAGTATTTCCCCTTCACAGAAGGGTTTTCCTTATCTGTCCCGTCCATTGCCTAACATTCAGAGCGCAACTAAATTGAAATTATGGCGCGAATATGTGGGCGCAAAACACGCGGCACAACCCGGTGTCCGATACATACCAGTGGCCGTCAATACCGATGACTCGCAAAGCGGTAATCACGACATCGATAGTCATCTAAATGGCGAACAGAGCGAAACCGCGGAATCCCATTCTCAGCCCGCATTCGTCATTCTATCGGACGATAGTCCCGACGCACCACAACATCATTAAGACCTAAATCGTCATTAAATATAGTTTTCAGTATTCAATGAGTTTTGAGGAAATCTTATCTTTAGTTTAGATTTTATTTCTATTTTTTATTCACTTTTCATTTAATAATTTTCTATCGATTTCTCTATAATTTCTCTTAATTTGAATTTTTGCTCTTTTTTTGATCATTTATTCCTTTAATTTTCATTTATTTTTAATAATTATTTTAAATGATTTAAACCAATTAATCCAAAACAAAGTTATCCTAAATATAAGATTTCCTTCAAATTCCAAATGAATACTAAAAAATCATGTCTTAAGTTATATAAAAACAAATGTAAAACAAACTTTAAAAAATCGTTTAATTAATTAATTAATTAATTAAGAGTTTTAATAATGTAATGAAATACCAAATAATTATTGGAATTTAAAACCATTTAAACACAAATCAAACGAAAGCCAATAATTTCTGGATTTCCTGTTGTTATCTGTTTTTAAAAACAAAAAATTACTGTAAATTAATTAATATTTTTTGAAAATCAATATATTTGTACAGAAAATGAGAAAAATTTGTTTAACTTTTAAATTGATTTATTATTACGGATTAAAAATCAAATGTTTTTTCAACATTTATTGCATTTAATTTAAGGAATTAGTGCTGAAAATCATTTTCTAAATCCTATTGAAAACAATTTTCGACATTAAATAAAATATTATAATTCACTTTAATTTCTTAAGTTGACTCTTCCGGGTAAATATCAGGTAATTATCAAATAATTATGTTTTTAGCAAGGCAAGTATCTCCAGTTCATTTTGATGATATTTAACATCCCTAAGTGTTTAGCTCAGGGTCAATTCTCTGCAGGAATCGTTCGGAAGTAATAAACTTTATATTTGTTTAGATAAAATTATTTTTACCATGCTGTTATAAATTTATGCATATAATTTTGAATATATCATGATAAAAACTTAAAATTTCCAAGATTAAAATTAAGATTAAAAATTATGATATAAACAAATAATCTAAACATAAATTATTAAATTTTAAATCCATGTTCAATTAGGAGATATCAGGTTACTTTAAGAATTCTAATTACTTATATTTACCAGATCAATTTTAATAAATTATGATTAAAATAGTAATTATCAATAAATGAATAATGAATTCAATAATCTATTTATAATTTTATGAGTCGACTATAATGCGATGTTTAGCCCAAAGCAAACCCAAAACAATATTTTAAGTCAATTATTCAAAAGTTAATTATAATTATATAAATTCATTGGAAAGAATTCCATATATTTTAATCATTTGTAATATTCAAGAAATGCTATAATGAACTTGCTAGATACTTGAACTTAATAAGAGAATATTTAATTAAACATAATAATTAAGAAATAAAATATGTACAAGTTCATTTGATTTTGATGAGGAAAAGTGTTCAATGTAATTCAAAAATAGGTTGACTTAAAATTGATTAAAATTCAATATATTTTTGATAATTTCATTAATTTTTGTATATTTTGAATAAATTGCTTGATAACTTTTATTTTGGGCGGATTTCACATTAAATTAGAGATAATTTTGATATCATATCAAATCAAATTCGAGTTTAATTCAATAATTTTCCTTTTAGTTCACATTTGGTAACAAAGTTTTGTTCAAAAGAATTAGTGAACACTATTTCAGTTATGGAAGAGTTGGTGCCCTCTTTTGAAGACCTCATTTATTTAAATTTCATATCAATTTTTAAATTTTAGGGATTAAGTAAAGAATTAATTAAAATGTCTTATCATGGAACATTTTTTTGAGAATAAATACCCAAAACTTGCAAGTACAGGTCACACCCCACGTATAAGTGGCAGATCAAATCTTATCAAATCGTCGCTTTGAGAGGTTTTAAAATAGATTTTAATGAAAAATAAAAAAAATACATTTTAAAATATTTTAACAAATTTATTCAAAATTAACTTTTTATCTTGTATAAATCATTATAGATGCAAGTTTTGGGTAAACTTATAAATATTATAATCTTTAGAATAAATTTCTTTTAATACTTTGGTTTAAAACAAAGAATTTTCAAACGAATAATTTAAACCCATTTTTTCTTATAAAAATATCAAAATATTTCTATTTTTAACAAGTTAATTGATTGCATCATCTATTTTCATAAATTTATGTCCTGTATTCTAGATCTCTAATCAAAATTAACCAAGAATCTAAATTGTTGGAATTTTCCTTAAAACAAATTCATTTTTTCAATCCATATATTAATGAATAAAGATATGCAAAAATTCTTTAATTTTATCATGTTAATAATCTAGATCAACCTATTCTAGAACCAAAAACTAAAAGACAGTACACAAAAAATGTTATTATTTGGATTTCTTTTATTTAGTAAATAATTAGGAAAAAATAAATAATAAAAACAACTTAATTAATAACTTTAACAGTTTATAAATCGTAAAAGACATTTACAATTTACCTTGTTTATATATTCACAAGGAAGTTTCCTTTTTACGATTTTGAACTTTG
Organism: Galumna obvia; assembly: GCA_034695785.1. Taxonomy (NCBI): domain Eukaryota; kingdom Metazoa; phylum Arthropoda; class Arachnida; order Sarcoptiformes; family Galumnidae; genus Galumna; species Galumna obvia. The sequence continues at coordinate 13,793 of JAQFZM010000267.1, forward strand.
CTTGTACTTTATTTCAATTAAAATAACCTTGATTAAAGAGCTTTTCAAATGTTCAAACCATAACAAATTTATATTGAATTGAATATGAATAGAAATTCAATATAAATCAATATAAATGAGCAAGGACACTTTATACGTAAACTTATGTCACCCATTTTTGGTAAATTTTTTTTATAATAACTTTTATTTTATAATAAAAACTGATTAATACATTTTTTATTGACTTTCATTCATATATTATAAAAAAAAACTTTTAAACTAAATAAAACATAGAATTGGTTGATTAACCTTGGTTATATTTCAAACTGTAATAAATGGCAATATTTTGATTAATTATGTCTCGATTTAAATTGAGTTTTAATAAAACATTTGCCATTATTTTGAAATATTACTCACATTTTAATAAAAAATTTGTTACTAAAAATTTCTATTTTTACTAAATTTATAAAAATAAAACTACCTTACTTACTTATTTACCACGATTTCAATTAAAAAGCAATCAGTGAAGTGAGAATTTATAACTTTAATCGATTTCTTAATGAAACAATTATTCATTATATATAAGAAAACAATTAATTTTAATTTAAGAGACGACACAAATAACTTTACTTGAAATTCAATACGAACTCATAAAGAATAAAATTAGGATTATAAATACCTAGATTATACTCATTTTGGAATTTTATCACCCAATTATATCTTTATAAAATTCTAACCGTAGATAAACGGAGATTAGATATACGGATAGATATGTCTGTAGTGAACGATATCTCTCTTTTCCATATAACTCATACCAACAATAGTTTGACGTTTAATCAAATAAAAATTATTTCAATTTTTTTCGTTTTAATGAGGATTTTATAAGAGGAACTTTATTTGGCTTCCGTGTAAAGAGCAAGATTATTATTTTTTATTAATCTATAAAATTATTAGTTTAATTGATTGATTAAACTTTTCGATTAAATTTTGTAAATATTAAAAACAAAGTAAAATCGGTTCCCAGAAATTGCGATAATTTATTAACAAAAATTAATTAATTAACTTTATTTTGACTAAGAATAGGTTAAAACTTTCTTTTTTGATTGAGTATCACCTAGTTTATTTTTATTTTATTTCTAAACTCGAATCTCACGAATATAAATAATTATAATTAAATATAAAACCCTTTCACTGAAAAGTCATTCGAAGGATTAGTTTGAAAAATGTGTATAAATTTTGAACAAAAAAAAGAGGAAAAGAAATTAAAAATTTAATTTATATAACACTTTAAAGTGAAGTAAAATTTTGTCAATGATTTATCACTATTAAAATATCCTTGATCAAATTTGTCTTCTATGAAAACATGAGATAATTCATTAATTAAAGGGAAGAGTCTGAAAGACAATTGTTTTTCTTATTGTCCTTATATTTAATTCTCGTGAAAAGAGTCCTTCAATCGTTAATTCCCTTAAAATTAGTTCAGATTTGCTTTATTTCGTCCAAAAATTAATTAGAAAAACATTGAATTTAAATGTTTTTTCTTACAATGAATCACAAGATTCCCGGGACTGACCTCCTCTTCGAGATTAATAATTGCAAATTTTAGCTCAATTTATAAGTAATTTTTGAACTATTTTTTCTAAAATCATTAAAAATAGTAGCAAGGCTCATTAATTAACGAAGCAATTGATAAGTTCTAAATCAGAGTCCAAATCAGTTAACCTATAATTTAGATTCGGTTTATTTAAACTTTAAATCATTTCAATTAAGAGTCACTTATCAAATGTTCACATATAAATGTCATTGCTCATTCATTGCTCATTTGGAGCTTAATTATTGCTTAATTATCTTTTTTTTTATTCAAATGATATGTGTTCTCGAGTTTACATCAGTTGAAGTCATATCAGATGTACAGAACTGACCAGAAAAGTGTTGAACTAAAATATGATAATTATTTTTCAATCAAATACCTGACAAATTGAGATTAGGGTATCTATCGGTCACTCTTTAAATTAGCATGCACATTTGAGAAAAAATATTAACATTTTCTCCAACAAAAACGAAAAAAGAAAATTTAATTTTAATTAGAAAAATGTCAAAAAGTGAGGTTAACTTCACTCGAATGACAAATTCCTGACCAATTTGTTTACATACACTTAATTAATTCAGCAAGTTAACATTTGATTTATTAATACAGTGTTTGATTGCTATTAAAAATGAATAATAAAAATAATAATTTAGTTGTTAAATGTTTCAACATTTCAAACAAATGTATGTCTGAATAAACACTTATTTTATTCAGATTTTAAAATTTTAATACAAAAACATTTTATTAAAATCATTATTAAAGTTCGGGAACGGCAGGAAAGGCTGTTCCCTAACTGTTCCTTAATGTGAATCTGACAATGTGAATCAGGGTCAATTTTATTATTATATTGTTTTGTTTTTTTTCGCCGCGATTTTGAAATATGAGGCAAATTTCCATAAACTATGAATTGTTTCAATCAATTAAAATACAATCTTTTTATTTGAATTTTAATGACATTTCAATGTTTGCACTCAAAGACATTTAGTTTACATTATTTTAAAACATTATTCAGAAAACAACCGATTCTTTCAATGATTACATCCATCGATAATAATTAAAGAATTCCTTAGAATGAGATAATTTTGGCCATTATTTCACCCTTTAATTAATAGAAAGATTTCATAACTGATTCATAAACCACTTTCTAAACTAATTGACTCAAAATATTTGCCTTAAAATCGATATCTAATATAGTATTGATTGGAAATCAGTTATGAATTATTTAATTACAAAAATGGTAATGATTTTGGACACAATTGAAGGTTACCATAGATTATCTTAAGGATAATCTTTGGATAAAGTGCTAACCAAAGTAACGGCCAAACACAGAGTACTTAACTGAGGTTATTATGAAATGTTTACCACAGATGGAGTCTAAACTATTGAACTTATTTGCAAACAAACGGTAAAGTATTTTAACAAAACTGTAAAACTACTGAAAGAACTGTAACGGAATGGGAGTGGAAAATGAATACAAACGTAAGAACTATAAGAATTTAGACATAAAGGAGAGACTCCCTTCCCTAAGGGCTGTCAGCCGTCAGATCCAATATTTAACGGAATGATCAACCATTGCCCTAGGACAAATTCTGATCTTATAACCAAATTTTCTCCTGGATTTCTAATGAAACAATTTTGGGTTTCGACACCAAATTAACGGTTTTGTCGTCACATTAATTACAATTCAATTCAATTATTAAACACTTTTTTCGGTAATTAATTAATTCGGATCAAATCAATGATATTTCGAACCAATCATTGATTTGAAAGTTTCAATAAAAGAAATAATTGCTATAAACTGCTATTAAACAAAACTTTAATCCAGTGCTCAAACTTTTCAGTCTACGACTCAACTTAATAGGTTTTTATTGAAAAAAATTCAATTATTTGAAATTTAATCATAGATTTAATTAAAATAATGGTTTAATATTTCGATTATCACTCGTTTGACATCATTTATAGCAATAATCAAAATCAATGAAATTCAAACTTTTTAGATATACTCCTAAAAAAATAGGAGTAGTTTTTCTTAAGGAATTTCTTTTGAATTTCTTTTGAACTTCAATTTATTTTCTTTTTCATTGTTTAAAACTAATGAGAGTAAAGTCTTTTTGTTCATTGATTTCAAACATCATATTTTATTTTATAATCGCTATTTCAATGTCAACACACAAAATATATTAACTATTATTTATAATCAAAATTATTCATAAATGTATTAAAACCTGAGTATTGAAAATCTATTTGACTCTTAAATGAAATTTTGATTTATAGCCGTTTTTATAGACTCCGAACCCATTCCTCAAATGTTGGGATAGTCTTGCAGTTGATTTCAATTAACTAAAAAGTAAATTTCTCTAAACTTATGAATTGTTGGCTCATTTCTCAATGATTTTGTTAATGAAAATTAATGACAAATCTTTGGGATAACCTTTAAAATGATCTATAAGTGAACCAAATATATGATAAAATCAATAATAAATTAATACGAAATTCTCAACATTTTATTTTAAGTGAAAATATTTTAATTTGAAAATATATTAAAGGGTTTAAACTTTAAAGGGTTTACACTTTGTATATAAGAATACTTTTATAATTAATTCAAAAAAAGTTAGTGAAAAGTAAATGACTTTTTCTTGAAAATCAAAATTCTTTAATCTATTAAGTAATCGACTGAACAAAAAAAATTAATACAAAAAAATGTTATGAATAAAAATATTTTCATTTTTCTTATTTCGTTCATTTCCTTGGCTTCAATTAGATTGAAATAAGACTAAACTGAGCCCGAATAATATCAAAAAGGTGATTGAGCTGAAAACAGTACATATTTTTGGTCAATTTATGCGATTTAATTCAATCCAAAGTTGGAAATCAATTGTTTTAGACTTTTTTTCCTTCTTTTCTTCAAAAGTTCTTTTCTTTTTTTTCTTTATAAAAAAAGAGATAAAAAATTGAATCGAGTTAAATTTATTATAAACTGAACCAGTTAAATCAATATAAATGTTTTCAACAACAAAAAATTACCGAAAAAAATATAAACAGTATTTTATTTCATTCATTGGATTAACTTATTTTGTTTATCTTTCAATCAATTGAATTTAATTATATTTTTTTTGTGCTTGGTCATTAATTTGCTTTTCTAATAGAGAAATTTTGAACTTTTGCTTTGAAAATATATTAATATTTTGATGTATTCATTAAATATTTATTGATTTTCAAAACAAGCATTTGCTCCGAAAACATTCAAAAAAATGATCGCTTATCTCAGGGATGGCTAATAGGGGGGATTTCTAGTATTCTTAAGTAAAAAATATTGCAAAATTTCACACTTAAACGGAGAGACTTTGCCACAGTGTAAAGGAAGGATCAAATTTTAGAACTTTTTGTTGAAAAAAATATTTCGATGTAAATATTATAAAATTATATCAAATACTAATTAATAGTATTTCTGATATTAGAGACACAAATTAAGTCATTTTAGAGTTATTTAAAATAGAAGTTTTTTTTTAAAGTCACGAAAAGTGGGAATTTTTAATTCTTAAACAATTTTAAAGCAATAAATGGTGCAAAGTCTGACTCTTTAGCCATCCCTGCAATCAATTTGAAAATAGGATTTTGGGAAAAAGTCAAATGATTTGTAGTGAAGAAAATCCAATTTTTTAAACACATTTAGGACTGAATCCAATTTTTCGTTGAAATTGAGTGAAAAATTTGTTCAGTTTTTGCTAAATATTTGTTTGATGTGATAAATGATTGATCAATTTTTTTCAAACTAATTACTAAAAGAATTTAGACGTATTTGAGGACAACTACTCATAAAAATAATGTCTAGTGCTCTACTGTCTTAGCACTTACACAAAGCAATGGCAGAGAAAAAAATCAGATTTAGTTTTACATAACATTTTTAGAGATTAAACGAGAGATAAGACTTTAAAAAAATTGTTTTTGAAAAACATTTTTTTTGCTAAAATTAACAAAAAATGATTTACATTCAAAATTCAAGTTTTTTTTTCTTAAAATTTAACAAAATTTTATTATTAACAAAAAAAAATTATATAAAATATTTCCGATTATTTTCGGTAATAACTTTATCGTGAAATTCCTGTTATTTAATACAATTTTATCAGTGATTTATTTTTTTGGTCATTAATAATAACATTTTTTCGATTAACTTTGGGGTAAAAATGACTCGGATTTCAATTTGCATCAAATATTATCATTGATTTGATTAGCAAGATTAGTTTCATGATTAAGTTTTAATCTGAGTCCGTTTAGACATTCCTCAACCAGTTATCGATATCGATGTCAAAGTAAAGTAAACCGAAGACTACTCAGAGATACTTTAATAAATGTCTTTCATTTGTTAAAAAAAACAGGAAAGCTTTGACCCAACCTTTTCATACCTTTCCTCCACTACTGAATAGTTTTCAAATTCACTTTTCAGTGGAATTATAATCACATTCTCGCTCTCAATAACAAAAATGTTGAGAAAATTCGTATAATACAACCCTATGCTATGGATGACCAAAGCCTTAAGCAAATAAAAAGTTCCAGTCCTACCCATTAATATCCAGTACAGTCGAAAAATGAGTACAATTGACATTACTAGTTATTAATCGTGATATTAATCAACAATTGCCTTAAACGAAAAAAATTGTATTTAATTTGGTTTTACCAAACGATTAATACTTGAAATCGAGAGGAAAATATTTGATAATAATTTTTATGATTTTATTCTCAAATTATATTAAATATTTAGAAAAATTAAAGAAATGATTGATTACTGGAATAAATGAATTCGTTTTTGTCTGAATTTCGTTTTTCACAATTTTATAATTAAATACCCCTTAAAACAAAAGTTAACTCATTTTGAACATCGAGTGCTCTCTTGCTTTCATTTTAAACTAAACCTCAATTCAATTGAATTCATTTTTTTGTTGATTTTATCAAAGATTTTATTAAAATCAATTTCCGGCAAAACTCTCCACAATTTCTCTTATATTTCGCGACTCATTTACTGATTAAATAAATTTAATGAGATTTAGGAGACACTCAAATGTCTTTTTCACCGTTTAATCAAATTGGTATCATTTAGGCCAATAATTGAGCATGAACATTTGAACACTTCAACATTTGTGACATTTATGACATTTCTCTTAAAAATTATATTCGGGTGATCTTAGAAAAAGTTTGTAATCAAGTAATACATACTTTTTGCTGAGTAATAAGTAATGAATAATGAGCTCATTTGAGGCCCTCTCTTCAGGACTCTTTTCAGTTGGTCCATAAATTTATCTAAATTGGATTAACAGTTAAATTGTAACATCTATAGAAGCTTGATACTAATCCTTACTAGATACTAGTCCAAATTCATTATTCAATTTGGCTTGAGATAATGATTACACTATTATGATTACACTTTTCAAGATCAATTATTTAGACTATTATATCATTCAATTCTTTCGAAATAATCTATTAAATCAATTAATAATTTATTGAAATTTATATGAAATACAAAATTTAATGACAATTCACTAATTTTGTTGATAATTAACTTATAAATGATAACAATAAATAAACAAATGTTTTAAAGAGCACTAAAACTATTGACTTTTCAAAAGAAATATGACATTTATTTAACTATAGACGACATTTAATGACATTTACTCTAAAATAAATAAAAATAAATTTATTTATTAATAAATTAAAGTTGAGTTTAAAGTCAATTGACTCATATATTTGTTTTATATGCCGAGATTACCCTCCGATTAGTTGAGGGCTCATCACTCATAAAATCTGAATGACTATCAAATAAAAATTAGATAAAAAGTGACTCAAAATAGAAACGTTTGGATGAATAGCACTGTAAGAGTTTTCCTTATAATTTGTCTCAAAAGTGTTATACACCGTCTGAAAGCATTTTTTTTGCAAAAATTAATTAATTAAAAGCCATTAAAACATTGGTTTGAAGTTCATTAATATCGAGTCAAGTATATAAGGATTTATTACTTATATATTGGAGTACAAACAGAGTATATAAGATCTAAGATTTATAGCAAAGATTCACGAGATTTGTCATAAAAACACATTCCTATGTTTTGATGCCTCAGTTCTGAATATTTTTCTCATTTATTCATTGAATTCATTTGAAATTATTGGAGAAAAATCTGCAAAACATTATCTCTCGAATACTGACATTTGAACTGATTTTTTCTTTAGAATAAAAGTTTGAAAAATTTATGAAAAAACCTTTTGAGTGAAAATTCAGATCTAATTCCATATAATGAGAGGAAAATCATTGAAATTTATGAGAATATTTATCAAAATATTGTTTTGTGTTTTAATTAAATTAAAACTTGACAAGGACAATAATTTAAATTAATTTAAATTGATAACTTTAATTACGATTAATTGGTTAAAAGGTGAGGTTAAGAGTAGAGCAATTTTTTTCATAATATTTAAAACTAATTATAATTTATTTTTTAGAGATAGTGTTTGACCTAAAGTTTGTTCGAATAAAAGTACTAAAAAGTTATAATAAAATTTTAATGTGATTTCAGTAATTAAATTTAATTTGCATATCATATGGCAAAAAGTAAATTGATTCTAGCAATTAAAATATATATTCGAATGAATAAAAAACATTCTTAAACAATCTTAAAGTTAAATCTTTAATGTTTTTTCCGGTTTTAAAACTCTTGTGAGAGATTTGGAAGAATTAATCCAATGTTTGCGAAAGTGATTGAAAGTGATTTTATTCACAGATCTTACGATTAATTTAATTTTTATTAAATTTATTCGCTTTTATTTTAAAGCAAAAGAGAGGTTTGTTTTTGAATTCATTAAATGTTTGACATAATTGAGTACTTTATTTGTCAATTGTGTGTTCATTGAAATGAGTAAAAACGTTTTATTTTATTCTATTCGTATGACTCCAACCACTCAATAGAGCGTTACCTCTATTTTACACTTCAAAAATGTTTTCCAAAAAAAATAAGAGTCAACTGTAGTCAAGGGGTTCCCACTCTTAATAAATTCTTCCTGATTAACAACAAGATTCTTTTAAATAAGTAAATTATTCTGATATGTACCAAGATAAATAATAATGAGTTTTATGTTATCCAAAGCAATTTAATGATCGAAATTAAATATTTATTAATAAACTTTAGGATAAGACTATTTTCAAATCAAATCCGATCCAATTATGTCGAGCCCTATTTTATAGAGTATGATCTTGGTCACCCCCTACACACTTTTTCCGTAATTATTTTTTTATCGATAGTATTGAGCCTAAAATGAATGCTTTATTTAACAAAAATACGTAAACAAAAACAAAAGTAATGTAATAAAAATTTAAATGACAATCAAATTGAAGTTTTCAGCACAAACTTATAAAACACTATAAATTGTTTGAAAAAATTAATGTTCAAAATCTAAGAAAAGATTATTCTTTTGTTTAGATTAAGAAAAATCAAAATCAAAAATTATCTCACAATCAGTTAACAAATATATAGAGCTTTGAATCAAATGATAAATGAATAAATAAATCTTAAAATGGATATCATTTTTAATATTTATGTTTAGACTATTGTCTATAACCACATCCAAAACGCAACCGCTTTTATTGAAGGTATAAATTAGGGTTTCCCTGACATAAAATAACAGTAAAGTCACGATTTCTTAATAATTATTTGCCATTAAATTCGTTTATTAATGACTTATGTATGTATTGATTGCTCTGTTTTAGGAGTGAACCAAATGTTTGTAAATGTTTAGGAAAAAGTTATCACAAAACGAATATCAAAAGAATAGTTTAAACAATTTTTAAATTAAATTAATAGAAAACATTAATTTCTTTTTTTTTATTTCAATGATTTCTCAACATTTAATGTTTGTATTCTGTCTTAAATACAAAAGTTTTATATTGAATACAAGAAAGACATGAATTTCATTCAATCTTTTATTATGTAAACCAAAATAAAGTGAATTTAAAATTAAAATAATAATAAAATCACATTTTATTTAATTCTTATATTCATTAGAAATTAGTTCAAACGTTTAATAAGAATTCAAAGAAGAATTGAAAAAATTATTAAAAAATTCCAAAAATGTATTACAAAATTTTCAAGTTTAATAGACCTTTCTATTAATTCTACTAATTTTACTAATTTAAATTGCTAATTTATCGATACATTTAAGCAAAAAAATTAAAATTAAGTTCAATTTAATCTTTAATCAATTGGTATTTATTACTTAAAATTACAATTTTATAAAATTATACAAAATTATGAAAATTTATTGGTAAAATGAACACGAACATATTAAAACAACAAAAACAGTCTATTATTATTTAGAAATTTAAATTATCATAAAAAGTGGTTTCCATATATCAGATTAAATAATTGAGGTAAGGTTAAATAATAATAAGTTAATTTATCGCTGAAAGTAAAGGTGAAACTGATTTGGTTTAGCCTTAACAGTGAAATTTTGTGCCTTTCATTCAATTTTTGATTATTTAAGCCTTTTTGGGGTAAAAACGTTTTTCCACTAACTTTATAAACAATCTGTTCTTCAGACCTACTTTTCTAGAAAACATTTTCTCCCAATACTTACAGAGAATTTCATTAGAAATCAATTTTAAACTAATATTTGTGTACTTATATAAGAGAGCGAATCATTAAATTAGGATTTGCTTCAATGAATTACTAATAGTTTTGGTGAAATTTATGGGTCCAGTCTTTAGTCTGTAATCCAATGATTGTGTTTTAGATAAATTTAGACCAAAAAAAGTATCACTTCTTCTATTTTAAGGACTTTCTGTTGAGGACTCGTTGGATAAGTTCTGGAGTCGATATTTATTTCTTAGAAAAAAATAGTTGTAAACAAAAATTGTGTTCTCATGACTAACCAATAAATAAGGCAATTATTTTATGTATTTCTCAGTTCATAACAACACTTAGTTTTTCTGTCAATAACTGGAGTAAAAAGAATGTGAGCAGAAAACAAAACTAGTAATTTACTGAATTGCTAGATGAAAGTTTCAAATTATACTTTAATCAGAGCGATAGAAGTGATAATAATAAAACAGTAAAAATATGTATGAGAAGTAAAACTATCACTTCTAATCAGTAAAACTCCCCCTTAATCTCACGTTTTATGAACACCACTGTTAAGAAAAACCGATAAATAAAACGATTTTTTGGTGAAATGGGGGATAAAAATGTGGCCAAAATTTAAATCAAATAAAGAATTTTTTTTAATAGATTTTAGTATCAGTTTTTTATAATATTCGGGCCCTACTTATGGTTGGTTTGGGTGTTTTCCTCCTGAATTAAGAAAATGATTAATAATAAATTGATGGTATTATGTGATACGAAAAAAATGATTTAGCATTCATTAAGTACTGAAGTAGAAAAGTATTCAAATTATATAATAAAATGAATGATTTAGATATGAGATAAATACCATACTTTGAAAGTAAAAGTAAGAAAACAATTTATCTCTCAGTTATATATGGTTTGCGTATAATATAATGTTTGACCAAATGCTGATATTAAAATATTTTATAGTCATATAAATTACAATATCTTAACATCAGTTAGAGTTGAGGTAAAAGTCAAAAAAAAAGTCTTTTAGTAATTTAATGTTATTAAGAAAGTGTTGTTGAAATGTTCAAATTGCTTGTATCTGTTTTAATAGCTTGTTAATTTGTGTGTTTAATTTATATTATTAACTATTGACTAATCAGAAGTGCTAATTTTTTTACACTAAATAAACTAGGATAATTTTAGGCATTTAATTATCTAGACATAAATATAGTATTTTTAAACTGATTTTTCTTCAAAAAATTAGATAAACTTTCGATTAAAAATCGGCTGAACTTAATGTTCTTTTGTTATTATCTGATACTAAATTTTATATTTATATTTAGAACCATTGGTTGGTTATCGGAACCATTGGAAGGTTATTGAAGTAAACAAGGATATCGCTATTTGTGTCCCTTTTAGCCATTTGTCGATTCAAAAGTAAAAAATCCCGATTTAAACCGATTTATGAATTAATGTCGAAATTAAATTCACTTATAGTTAGTTTGTTTTTCCTTAAACCTAAAATGTGTGGACCCATTCAAACATGTTTTTTATATGACTTTGTATATACTTTATATATTATACATATATTTATATAACGGATATATATTTTGAGCTGAGTTTTCTGCCGATCGCAGAACTTATAATTTGTGAGATTTATTATTATTATTAATTTAATCTATTATTAGAGGGTTTTAATCCAAAAATTATTAGATAAATAAGCAAAACTCATGAAATATCTATGAAAAATTGTCATTATAACATATAATCCGGATAATTATTTTCAGCGCGTATTAAATCTAATAAAATAAAGATTCGCTAAAATATTTAAATACGTTTTTTACATGAATTCCCATTTTTCGTCATTAATTTCCATTAATTTCAGGATTTTATTTCAAAAGAGAGGAGTCTTTTGAATAATTTTTAAAACTCTAATCTATTTTCATATTTTTTTCCACTTTTATTACACAAATTTCACTTAGAATTTTAATTGGAGTAAAATTAGCTAGGCTATCTATACAAATATGTATTTATCATTTTATTAATCTCTAGTAATCTCTTACATAAAGAGATAAATTATTTAAACTTTCATTTCACTGGAATTTCAATTTGTATTAATAATAACTATTTTAGTGAAAACATTTTTATATTAAACCATAAAATTTGTATATAATGTACCAAAACTTGAGTCGAATTATATAAAATGTTTAAAATGATATTATAATTATTATCATTATTTCGACTCATTTTTGTTCCGATATTTATCTGAGAGAATAGTTCGGGAAATTGTATTCAAATTATTTGAACAATGAATGAAAAAAGGGTTAGAATTTTTAATGTGAAATATCTGTTAACAAATATCCAACAAAAATGAATTTTTTTGATTTTCTTTCTTAAGTTATGAAGTGTTGAAACCTTTTCTATTTTGAATCTTTTGAACACTTAGTGGAAGGAAATGTCATCAAAAATTTATGCTTAAATGGATTTCGGCTATAATTCAAGAAAAGTTACTCAAATAGTAATTATAAAAAACTGTTACTCCAATGGGACAAACTATGATGCCTATGACGGTATACTTTCTGCCTCTCTCTCTCTCTCTCTCTCTCTCTCTCTCTCTCTCTCTCTCTCTCTCTCTCACTCGAGAGTGTGCCATTGGGCTAACAGTGCTCTTAAAGCAAGTATAGCGAAAAAGGGGCGCAAAACAAGAAATATAAAAGTGGAGCACAATTTAAAAAATGAATTCAAATGTGCTTTTATTCTGCGAAAGGTTTTTCATTTTCAGTTGAATTGTCGATGAATTAAGTTGTCGTTTGCTTTCGGTGTCATAAAACTATTGCTATTCTTTAGTTTTGGATAATCCTTAAGAAACTGACAATAGTTTCTCTTAGTTTTGGTTCTCATCGTTAATAAACTGAACTCGCAATGAGTTTATACTCAACCAAAAAAAGTTTCTTAAATCGATTTTAATTTTGTTTTAGTTTTAATAAGATTTTGTCGATACTGTGTTTTCATATTAAAAGTTTGTTCAACTCTTTCGTCTCTTTTCAAACAAATATATATTTAGAAATTTAGTTAATTTTCTTCGGAAAGACTTTTAGTTTTTAGTAAAAAATGAATTCAATACTATATTTAACGACTATTTTAATAATCGGAGAAAATTTTGTTGATTGTAATAATCACATGTCATTCGTTCACATAAATCATTCATTGCCTCAAACATCGAGTCCTGCGCTTCAATCTTATGCCAAATTTCAATCACTTTTGGGTAAATAATGTTAAACATTTAATTTCATATTTATTTCAAATTGACGTTAAAATATAACTCATATCTGATATTCATTTATTAAAAGAGAAATTAATTGATATTTTTCTTATAAAATCGGATAAAACTCTCATATCTAAATGGATTGCATTAATTTTCTCGGTTGTCATCGAATATTTTTTCTAACTTATCCTACTCTAAACTACTATAAACCAGGAATTTTCAATAATCAATACAGAAAAGTAACACTTTTTGTGTTTTGTTTGCTGACAATTTCATAATCAAATATTTAAGACATGGTTTTCGCTCAGTTTTGAATTATTTATTTTATTTTTCCGAATTTCTTATTCAATACATTTTAAACTACAGTATAAACAGTTATAAAGAGTTAAGCCTTTTATTCTTATTTTTCTTATTTTCAAATTCATTAATCTTTTGACTTATTTTATATAATAAGTTTGAAACCATTATTTCTGATATTGAAATCTCATAACAACTTAAATGCCATTATTTAAGGTCAACCCCAGGAATCAATCATAGGATTGGATTCTGTTCCTCACTTACATCATATCGATGAAGAAGGAGTCAATTTAGTGGAACATTCTTTGAATAACTGGGAGTTTAAGGAGCCAGTAGAAATTAAATCACCTAAACTATTGCAAGTTCCAGTGGCCAGGGATATACTCTTCTCAACAGAAGGCAAATATGTGCCTTTCGATATCGACCACCGAAACATTTACAGACATTACCTGAGGTCTGATCTTTATTTAATTGACTGCCAGACATATCACGAAAAGCCCGAAACTCCAAATATATTGGTTGAAGACTTAAGAGAAGCCTTTCGTTATGCCGAGAATGCAGTTGAATGGTATGCCCAAGCCATAAGTCAAGCATCAAGATCAACTAATGATCCAATGCGATATAAGTCTCATATGGTTATGGGACCTCCACCAACAAACAACATTCCCGAGGGCGCAATTCCCGCTAAGTTCTTGGAGTACAGCTCCCAATACTTGCTCTCAAAGTAAGAACTGATTAATTAATATTATTAAACAATAAGTGATTGAATTCAATGAATTCATTCAAATATTAATATCATATTTTTATTACCAAAAAATAATATTAAGGTTTTTGTCATAAATTCTCGAATAATTTATTTGAAATGTTTTGCATTTCTTATTGAAAATCTATTGTTTTTAAGTCAAGAAAATGTATTTTTCGTTTGTGTTCGGGTGAAATGATTGATAATTAATACCGAATATCGTGCGCTCTGACCCAATTAGTTGTCTAAGAGTAGAGTATAATTTGCCCCTACATTACACACACAGTAATCCACACACATTTAGAGCACAGATATGCTAAACACTACCTTAGATTACGCCTGAGTTTAGAAAGGTCTCATAAATTGCACTGTACATATTGTATATTATTGCACCTGATACTTTTTTCAAGCAATAACTCTTGATTTGAGTGATAATAACAGAATAGGAAATTTTATTGACTTTAATTGTTATATACTTTGAATTTTTCACTTTCCTTCACACAGACTTAACATGCAATGTTTGCACCCTTGAAAATATCCCAATTTTTCTGATTCGCAAAAATAAAACATTTATTACATAAAATATAAACAATGGAATGGACTTCACTTTATTATTCATTTTTCAAAAAATTCTCATTTATTAGATATAATAATAATGAGAAAAATATTTCTTACGCTAACAATCGGTAATCTTTTTGACTCCTTTTTATCGGCCTTTATATCATTATTGAGATATTTCTTCAAAACTTACTTAACATTTATTCATTGAAATTAGAATTTATGGCCTTTTATTAGTTATATTCGTAATTAACAAAAAATTTTTAACAAAATATATCACAAATCAAATAACTGTAAGGAAAAGACATGTTTTTATATTTTATTTATAATTTCTTTTCGACAATTTATTACAATTTTTTCGGTTTGTTTTTCGGTAATTACGAACTAAAAGGAAATATATTATAAATCATTTATAAATTAAAAACTACCATAAAATAAGAACATCAGAGAAATACATCAAATTATGAAAAAAATTGTAAGAATTGCAAAATTCTTTATAATTTTAATTTTAATTACTTTTAATGATTAAAATATTGTTTATCTTTTGAGAGAACGGAAATTCTTAATTTAAAGTACATATTGAGCTGAAATTAAATAGATAACTTTCATGTATAATAACATCATTTAAATGAAAAACATTATCAAAATTAGAATTATATTAAACAGGAATTAAGTGCTCTAGTAATAAAAAACAAAATCTTCAAAATTAGTTTCTTAATTGAAGTCATTAATTAAGAAATTTATGGCATCAAAAGTGAGAATAAAAATCCCAGAAAAATGAGGTTTAGATATACATAGATTTATATATATATACATTGAATTTTAATTTAAGATTAAAAATAAATAATTATAATTCAAATTAAATTTCAGGTCTGATTGAAATTTGTTGAAAATTCCCTTATTTTACTCTAAAACCCATTTATTGAAATTAATGATTATTTATTAGTTTTTTGCCGTCGAATCACTTCATATATAATCAGTTCATTGAATTGTATTTTAATCTCAAATCCTAAGTAAAGCCCAAAAGTAAACCCATTTTTGAATTCGATCATTAAGTTAATCATATAAACATAGACAAAAAAAGTCACTTGCTGCATTGATCAGCATAAATTATTTATAATTTTTTTCAGAGGCAGTATTCCCTTAAACCAATATTTTATTTTTGATTGCGAGGGTATTCCCATTAGTATGACTACAGTTTGTTTCAAGCATTTAATCAAATTTAAAGTCATTGATCTAATTCTTTGTTTAAACTTTGATAGATTATATTTGACAGAAATGATTCGTGAAATTCAAATTAATTTGAAATCCTACTAATCGTCGATTAATTTAGTGATGAATTCATTTATTACTAAAAATAAATTCAATTAATCTTTTTATGATTTATTGAATACAATTAGAATAATAATTCTACATAGTTTAATAACAATAGTTTCAATATTTAGCGTTAATTCAATACAAAATAACTGTTAAATAACTTTTCAAAACAACTCAAAGAAAGCGTGATTTAAGCAATCGATAAAAAAATCATTAATTAAGCCCTGGTGAATTAAATACTGATTATGGCATCAAAACGTGCGAATTAAATATGAATCAGATGAGGAAGTGCTGCCTTAAAAATGCATTGATTTTCGCCCACTGTTTCCACAATCATTTTTGATTCATTTTTTATGTCCTCCGATTCGTTTTGATTGAAATGATGAGACATTTGTGATATTGAATCAGAAGGTGTTTGACGTAAACTTTATTCTATAAGTCTATATGTCTAAGAATTGATTGAAATGTTTCACTTAATTTTATTTGACTACAATTAACTGACATTAAGTACAGCCATTCGTCAGAAAGTTTTATCTTTTGCTCTAATTTTTTTTGTTGCGAATCCATTGAATTAAAAGAACATCTCTTTTCTTAAATGTCTTTCTTAGTGTCATATAAAGGGTTTTTGATGTATGTTTGGATCATTCATTTGCCTTAAAGTGTTTCAGGTGTTATTCAACTCATTTTATTTATTTATTGGGTATTTTCTATAATCATTTTCATCACTTATTTCGCTCTTATTTTATGATTTCACTTATGAAAAGTATTAACAAAAAAACAAGTCTCAACACACAAACTATTTATGTTCTGAAAATAATTTGAATTCCCAGAAAACTATTCAAAATGTATACTTGCAATTTATTTTAGAATATTTATCCAAATTAGTTCAGCTTAAATAAAAAAACCCATTAGTCTGTAAAATATGTTACACTTTTTTCTTGTTTGTCAATGTTTTCTGATTACTGGTTGAGACCATAGCTATTCCTGAAGAGAAATGCATTTATTAAAATACATGTTTACCGAAACATCGCAATGAATTCCGGTTTTCCTCAATGATTAGCGTCTGTGCGAAACAGTTGTGCGAAATCATTATGAAAATTAAATGAGAAATAAAACAATTCTTTAAAATTCATTATTCAGTTGAAAGGCTTTAAAATTAAAGAAATACAACTTTCACTCCAAAGTTAACCAACACATCAATGGTTGTCAACATTAGTTAAGTTAAAAATCCCATAAAATATATGCAAATCCAGAGTTAACTAATTCTTAATTTTTCTGAAATAATTCAAAACAAAGTTTATGTCTTTTGACTCCAATGCCGGAACGAAATGCAATCAAAAACAATAGAATAGTTTTTTTTTACGATAAAAACAATAATGACTTTTGGTTTTTGCCTTCAAAACTGTTCGCCCCAAGAGATGAGATGATCTCTTCTTCTGTTCTATATGTTATAAGTTAAAGCATCTAGCTCAATATTATTAATATTTTGAATAAAGAGCAAACATGATGTCATGCATCTGATTATCAAAGCGAGTATTGTGTAACAAATCATAAGATTATACCTTATATTAAAAGTAATCAACTTTTGGCACAAACACTATATGTTAATATAAACGTAGTTTTCCTTTATTTTACTCTAACTTTCTTTTGTCGGCGAAATAGAATTACACTTCAATTGAGTATTAAAATTATGTTAACATTTGAGCCCAAAAAGAAAATTATTTTTTTTCTCTTATTTATTGTGTTTTCGAGAAATTATAATAAAATTGTATTATCTTTTGAGTGAAACACAATTGAAACGCGTTAATGATTTCATACAAAGAATTTGTGGTCAAATACAGTCATAATGGGGTTTCCCTTACCTGACACTGGGATCTGATTAGAGAGTGAATGTTGTTTAGGTTCAACAAAAATCATTTGAATTATAATAAAATAAATTAAAGTTTATCACAATTAGGGATAATATACTGTTAGACAATATTTTGAATAACTGGCGCTAATAGTAATCAAAATAACAATTGAAGTGATTTAGTATTAAATTAATTTTAACTCAAACTTAAGTAAATCTTTCTGTAATTAGAGTAAAGAGTTTTTAATTCTGTTGTCATTAATCAGAATATAAGTCATGAAATGAGATAAATCGCCGACAAATTGTTTTGCCTCAACTTTTAATGAATCAATTCGTTTAAACACAATTAAATTTTAGAGTTATTATAGAAATATATTATTATTTAAATTAATTTAAGTGCATATAAATACCAGGTTATCATCACATAATTAATTCACTTTTATTTAAAATTAAAATTTAGTCATTTTATTCATAACTAACCACTAATTAATTCCATTTTTTTATAAATGATTTAATGATTTAACTTTCCTTTTGTTTTGTCAAATCATTTATAAAATAGGAAATGCATCAGTAAATATGACGCGTCCGCACTCTTACCCAAAATAGATGTCCAGAAAGTGTTACTCCAGAGATATATGAATAATGACTGCAGCAGTTCTGTTATGCTTTCCTGCGATCCCGACTCCAAATTTCGGTCAATTGACGGCACGTGTAATAACTTAAGAAATCCTAATTGGGGACGAACTAATTCATGCCATCGAAGACTATTGCCACCCGATTATGCCGATGGTATTGAGGTTCCCAGAGTTAGCGTGGACGGCTCAGATTTGCCAAATGCCAGATCCATATCTAATCAACTTTTGCCGGACATTCCTATCGCTGACAATAAGTTAACTTCAATGGTAATGGCTTTCGGACAATTCATTGTTCACGACGTGGCCCGCACTCCACAATTCCCCGGTGATATTCAGTGTTGTCCTGGCTCTCAGGCCAGACATCCTGAGTGTCTTCCAATTGAGCCCTTAAGAAGAGATGACTTCCTCTATCAAGCCTACAACCAGACCTGCATTAATTTAGTCCGTTCGGTGATATGCAATCCCTGCAGTTTAGGTGAGTCCACACATTCCTCTGAATTGTCGGTCAAATCAAAATTAATTAATTAAATGTAAAAACAGTTATATATTTAAATGAATTTTAACTGAGTTTTTAATGAGTTTAATGTTATGCATATTTGCCGACAAACAAAACGCCAAAAGTAAGTCATATATTTCTCGATTTATTTATTCCAATCGATAAATGTCTCGTGAATTTTAATGGCTTTCCTTTTACTAAATCAAAAGTGAATTTATTTATAAACTCTTTTTCTTATGACTAATAAATGTTTATTTAGTATTCATTTGTTTATATAAATGAAAGCCAACAAAGAATTAAATCTATTATGAAATCAGTTGTGAACTGAAAATTATGATTAAGAATCGTTTTATACTTTTTGTCTTCAAATAAATTTCAATGAAATTAGAGTCAAAGCAAACAGTTATCCAAAGCACAGAATAAGTAGTAAGTCCTTCGCATTGAGTCCACACCCAATTTGATTATTGATAGTTTAGTTCAATTCAATATTGTTTGCGATAAAATGTGATTTAAAAAATCAAAAAATATGAAACTTTAATCACAATTCAAATATAAGTTATGAAACTTTTTATAATAATTTATCACTTAATGATAGAAATGGCGTAACCGTTGGTGTCTTATTCTACTTATGCTTGTTTATAAATTAAGAGAGAAAATCTACCCTTTCTTTATAGTAATGATTGAATACTTAATAATAATTTTTGTGAAGAAAGTATTCATTAATTATTTTTTAGAAGAAATTATTATTTTTTATTATTATTTGTGAACTTCAAGACTATTTGTTTTACTCGATTACACCAATAGCTCCAAATGTGTGCACTATTTCTACTCTTATGGTATTAAAAAGGCAGTGCTTTTTATGGAGTATTTGTTATAAAAATTTTTAGAATTTGGAGTTAATATACTTTTTATATTTTGCCACAAATTTCTCTTTAAATTTTCAAAGACAGAGAAACATAAAAAACAACAAAAAATTGAAAATAATTTTTCAAAAACAAAAACTCAAAATCCATTGAAACGGAATTATAAACAAAATATTTATTAAAAAGAAAAATATCTGACATATATTTATCATATATTTTTAAATATATCTAAGAATGAAAATATCGTGAATCACATTGAGATCAATCACACCTAGCAATCGAAAAAAAACAGCAATTCATCAAAACTTATCAAATCTCAATATTATATTTAATGCCTTCAATGATCAGACAATTATCTCAAAGATTTTATCAATTTTTTAAAATAAAATTAATTTAAAATTGATTTCCATTAATTGGCTCCTATTTATAATAATCTAGGTCCACGAGAGCAACAGAACCAAGCTACTCAAATGTTCGACATGTCTCAGATTTATGGACTTAATTTGAACGACTCATTCGGACTGAGAACCTTCGAAGGGGGTCAGTAATACTGAATTTGTGTCATTTCTGACAAATAATTGCTTTATTATTGTTATTGAATTGAAAACATTTCACTAAAAAAACGGTTATTTTACTACAAATAAGTATTTTTATATACATATAAATAAGGAATTCTTATATAATTAAATTTGTTATGTGCTGTGCATCTGGCGCTTCCAAAAATAACAAAATAAGGAACTCCTGCGATTCTGGTGATAATCAGCATTGAATGTACAAGGATAAATTTGATTTAAATGAAATATAACTTATTTTATTTCAATTACTTATCAGAGTTTGTGATGCAATTGATATAAATTTATCAAAAATTGCGATCAATTTTTTGATCCGAGTCTTTGAAAATCTTATTATTTACGGTTTCAAAGGATAAAAACGTCCCTGAGCTACAGTAGTCAGGAACGGATTATCTCTGACTCACTTAACACTCAAAAAATATTAATTTTAAAATTCACGACATTTTAAATAATAATTTTAAACTTAAACTTTATTTTTAATGAAATTCCATTAAAGAAATATATTTTAGTATTTCATAATTAGTTAATTAGTTTTTCATGACATCACTTTTCATTAATTAATTTTTGAATTTTCCTTTGAATTCAAAAATTCTAAATACAATGAACTTATAATTTTGTTCACAAAAAAACGATTTAATAGTATAAGAAAATATGAAATATTAGTGAAATACAGTTTAATAATTGTTGTAATACCCTTTTCTTATTTGTTTTTTGCTGTACATTTAATTTGTATTCAAAATGTTTCCATGCTCATTCCACTAATTATTTCATTTCATCGCTCATTTAAAACCCTTTGGGCACAGAATGAAAACAGAATATTAGGGATTCAAATCCGAAAGAAAACTTATTATATAAATATTTAAATACTTTTATATAACTTTCAAAAAAGAAGTAAATATTAAAACAATCAAAAAACGTGACAATTGTCTGGAAATAACTTTTCTGTTAAACAAAATGTATATTCAGGTCGACTCAGTTTTATGCTTGATGCAAAAAAGAGAGAACCAATTCCTCCGGCGCTCAACCGAAACGATGAGACCTGTAATATGAGGCCAACTCCGCCGCGATTTAGGTGTTTCCAAAGTGGTGATGGCATTCGGGCCAGTCAACACCCGGCCCTCCAATCACTTCATGCTGTGTTTCACCGACGCCACAATATGCATGCTGATGCCCTTGCTTCTGTTAACCCACACTGGACTGATGAGAAACTCTACCAAGAAGCTAGGTTAGACTATATTCTAATATGAAACTGACACTACTTTAAGAATCTTGGTTATTTCACTTAACAAATTAGTTCAAATTATAATTAACGGAAGAAATAGTAGAATAGGTTTGAAAACTTATTTAATTCCTTAAGTTATTAACACTTAATTTGTGTTAATTATAAGAATCGATCGAATCATGAAATAAATCGATTTATCGTTTTTCCATCAAAAATAGACACAAATTCAGAGCAATAGAAAAGATGTGACACTATTTTTGTGTTACACTATTTTGCCTCTAATCAAGTCTTGTATTCATTACTTTACGATGATTTTCACGAAATTTGACTTAAAATCTGATTTTCTACTCAATTGCTTCCATTGAAATCCAAAATAAGTTTTAGCTTCGAGTTATGTCTTTGAACACTATTTTATTAATAGAAATCGTATTAAAAAATTTGTGAATATTTAGAAATCAATTTCCTTTAGACTCATATCTATAAATATCGGAAAAATTAGTGAACCAATAAACCTAATAAACCAATAAAAATGTTAATCTCTTTTACTCTTCTATAAAAGGTTTGATAACTATTGACTAAAAATTGTCCCAATTCTTAGACGTTTATTAATTGCCGAAGAATTAGCCATAACTTATGGCGAATATCTACCAGCAGTTATGGGCAAAACATTAACCAAACACTTTGATCTTGACCTCAAAGAGCACAGCTTCACAGAATATGATCCCACGACAAACCCCTCCACAATCCAAGAATATATTGTAGCCGCCGGTCGTTTTGGACATTCACAAATCAATGAAATGTTCAAGGTACTAATGGGCGAACGTTCCTATTCATTCCTATTGAGAGAGAACTTCTTTGAGCCGACAGCAGTCAGTTTGGGTCACGTGAGTCAATGTTTAAAAATATATCAATCAATAGATCTGACAATTTTGATACCTGTTTATAGGCCGGAGGTATTTTGAAAGGTCTCATATCAGATCCGACCGCCTCAACCGACCCATTCTTTACTGGAGACGTCAAAAATTTCTTATACAAAGCGAGAAGAGAGAACTTTGGCCGCGATTTACCCGCCTTTAACATCCAAAGAGGTCGCGATCATGGCGTTCCCGGTTATGTCTATTATCTCGACTATTGCTTTGGGTGAGCATAGAATCTAATGATTAGATACGATAAGAAATTGACGGCTATTTTTAAAAACAATTTTATTGATTCGATACTATTTTTACGTCTTATCTGATAACGTGTTTAACAAATCAAAGAAAAATATATACATTTTATAAATACTATTTATATATGTTTTATATATGTATTTATATTTATCTAATTGTTATTCAGATTTAAAGTGAAGTCGTGGAACGATTTAATGACTTTCATTCCTAAAAAACAATTGCGAAAAATCCAATCTTTCTATAAGTAAGTGATTGATTGATATATGAATTAACATTAATTCAATTTAATAACTAATTTGCATTGTGTCTGATGTCAGGCACTGGAGAGACATCGATCTATTCGTCGGCGGTATATCTGAGAGGCGTATATCAGACGCAGCGTTTGGACCGACTTTTGCCTGTATTAATGGCATTCAGTTCTATCACTTTAAATTTGGGGACAGGTTTTACTTCGAACACGGATACCAGTCTGGATCGTTCACTGAGGGTATACCTATTTTTTTTCAATTGAGTGCCTGTCCTTCAATGAACTTGAAGTTTATTATGAGTTCAAAACTTTGAAAAAAACATATCCTCTAATCCTCTCATTAAATGGGAATTATTCTCATTTCTGTTTTAAAAATAGGTTTTAATTAATATTCTATCGATGAATAGGAATATGTTTTTTACAAAACATTCGTTAATATGTTTTCTAATTATTCGTTTTCAGCCCAATTGGAAAACATCCGAAAGACGGCCAGTTTGGGAGGTCTCCTCTGTAAGACCTCCAGAGATTTCCATGCAGTTCAGCCAAATGTCTTTTTCCACGCATCGGCGCACAACCCTCTGATGCCCTGTCAGGCATATCCAGAAATAGACTACGGTTTATGGGCTGAAAATTTTTATGATCACTCATCTTATCAGAAATAAAACCATAACATAAAACACAAAACTTTTTTGTTGTTTCGTTACATTTTCTATTAACACATCATTTGTTTAAAATTGAATTCAAACCCAATTCTTGTCTTTAATTCAAATATTTCTCTTTATATTCCAAACTATGCTTTTAAACAAAATATATTTTATTGACATTTTTTCTCTCAATTTCTCTAAACTATAAACAGAAACTCGTTTTTAATTTTATTATTTTTCTTATTTTATTTTCATATTAACGCTTATATAACGTACTATGAAATGAGCAAACCTTTTGCGAAGAGGTTTATCTAAAGACAAGTTTAGATAAAGTTTTCAGAAAAGATTTTTATTATAACGCTTATCAAAATTGAATCGCGATTTTGTCAGAGAAAATGAATTTTTTGCCAAAAAGTTTATAAATTTCTTCGCAATATTTGTCTCATTTAGAGTATAATCCGTTGCAAAACATAAGAACTGGTTTTGATAAAACTTTTAATCAAAAATCTTTATTATATAAATATAATTAATTCTAAGCCTCAAATCTATAGATATATATAAAAGTTACGCATATATTGTAAATAATCTTCAAATGAATACATAAGTGCCTTAAACTAATCAAATGCCAAACTATTATTTTAGTGTATTTTTATATATTTTATAATTTCATAGTTTATTTGGAATATCAATAATTGATTGCCAAAAAAATGTTACCCTGATGATAAATGAATCAATAGAAGCGTTATTTAATTAAATGTAAAAATGATACAAACATTGTTCAAGAATAAATTTAGACAAATTCATCATGTTCAAATAAAGTTATTTTATTTCAAAAAAAAGAGTTTTTGTGTTTAATTCATTTAATAGTATTTAAATAACTATTTATAAGTAAATAGTTTTCATAATTAGAAGTCTTCTCTCATAAATAGTGGACTAAATCATGAATTAATAATTTTTTTATTAAATCCTTTTAATTACGAAAACATTTACCCAAAAAAATTAATGTTATTAATGGTTAAGTCAATTATCTTCACGACTAAGGATTTAAATTAGTTATTATTGTTAACAAATGAGAGATCAGAGACGAGAAAAAGAAGCAAAAAATTTAATGCTTTTAATCTTTTTTGTGAAAAACTTGAAATAAATAAAAGTTTTCCCAAAATTATAAATTAAATGCGATTTATAAGAGTTTAATAATAGAGTCTAAAAAGTAAATTATTGCTATTATTTCTGTCATTCAATGATACGCCTCTGGATTTTGAATACCATTTTTATTCTTCGAATACAAGTCTTTGTCTCTTAATCTTAAAAGAAAAATGTATTTCATGTCTCGAAATACATTTAAATACATTAAGTCTACGAAAATAGCTTTAAAACTATAAACTATATTAATTATTTAAAGCAAAACCAATAATTTGTTGTCATTCAAGAACTAATGCTTTCTTTGATTTGAACAACAAAACAAAAAAATATATTGAAATTCATGTAAAACAAAAATTAGTTAAATTAGTTTCATTTAAGAGACTGTTTTGAATACTTTTGTTTCAATCATTGATTCAAATCATTGACTTATTATTATTAAATCACTTGTTTTTCATAGTCTAACGAACTCTTGTTAGTACTCGAGGCCAAACAAAACTCAACTTTTCATCAGAAAAGAGATTTTTTAATCCAAATTGAAGTCATTTTTAATTTAAAGAAAGAATACCTTTAACTAACTTTTAATAAAGGAGTGGATTTGCAAATAAAACGATCCTGATTCTCTTGAGTAAACACAATCATAATTGCAATGATTTAAAGAGCACTGGAGGATAAGCAGCACTCATTTTATTCAATTTTTATTATTTGACTCAAAAATTCAATTATTTTTGACTTTTAATGGCTTTTGAAGAGTAAATTTATCTTAAATTTAGCAAAAAATAAACTGAATTTTCTAAAGCCTTTGAGATCTAAACGAAATTCTTGACTCAAATTCAGAAATAAATGATATATAAATCATAAAAAACATGAAAACATATTTAAAATTAAGAGTAAAATAAATAAAAAGTTTAAATTATGGCTGAATTCAGAGCAACAAAAAAAGTTTTATAAATGAATCAGAAATCTATTCATTCAGTTATGAATTGTGATAAAATTAAATGACTATTAAGAGTACTATTCTTTAAGAAAACACAATAAAACTGAATGACAGGTAAACACTCGACTTATTTTTAAAACACAATTTAATTACAGTAATAAACATTTTTTAAAATATCATTTATTAATACAAATGATAGGAAAAACTATTTTCTGATTAAATAGTCTTTAATACAGACTCTGTATAACACTATTTAATTGAATTTCTTTTATTGAAATTAAATTTTTTTCAGTTAAATTAATTAACTTATTCCCAACTTTTGATAATTATTTTCATTAGTGGTATCTGAGAACTATGAACCGGGTAATTTTTTAAACTGATTTTTTTCCTAGATTATTGAATAGTTGTTTAGTTACGCTTGTTTTTAGCCTCAATTCAATTGAGAAACCGATTTAAATGTATATAATTATTGGTTCGATACAATTATATGGAAAAGAACAAGCATTGCCGAAAACAACCTAGATAACAATTATATTCCGATACATCACAAGATTAATGGAATTAGTGTCTCAACGCATATCATAATAAGGGAGCGGCGATTCGGGTCGCTATCATTTAGAGCTTAATTATGAATGAAGTGGTCGTCAATTCACTAATGTTTTCATTCATTTAATTAAACCCTTTTTTAATAATAAATAAGAAAAACATGTCGTCTATTAATTGGTGACAATCAAACCAAGATCATTATTATTTAACCTAGTCAATATAATCAATATATTTAAAATAATTCAAAACTATTTAATTTTGTGGTCAAAATCTATTTTAATTATAACTGTTGGCAATGAATAGAAAATCTAATGACATCTTTTAAAACTAGAAATTAGCAAGGATAATATGAAAAATATGGATAATAAGTAAACATAATGTAAGCAAATGTCAAATGACCTGAAAAAAATGATTTAATTATCAGTGTGTAAATACTTACTTAATACACACGAATGCCTATAATATGAACTAGAAGAATTTGTTAATTTTGTTCATTATATTGGAATATTCATATTATTGG
>JAQFZM010000268.1:0-40956 GCA_034695785.1 Galumna obvia
GTGAGAGAGAGAGAGAGAGAGAGGGAGAGAGAGAGAGAGAGAAAGAGAGAGAGAAAGAGAGAGATTATGAATTTTTTGAATAGAAAATTAGTGTAAGACTAATGCCTAACATTTGATTTAAAAAAAATAAACTTAAAGTCGTTTTTATTAATTAAATTATTAATTTAAATAAATTTTAGACTCAAAAGTAATTAAAAACATCTTAAAAACAAAATTTCCTAAAAGTGGAGGATATCTAAAATTATGCGCTCATTTAATTTGATTTAGAGAGTGTAACAGTTGTCCTAGCTTATTATTAAGCTCACAGTTTTATTTAATATAAGCGAACAGAAGCTAAAAATGTTTTCTCTTTAAATATGTATCTAATAATAATGCGTTGATATTTGAGATGAATAAAGATGTGAAATATAACAAGATCACTTAGAAATCAATTATATAACTGAAGAATTTTTGAATTTTGAATTATTGAATATTTAACAAGATATATATATATATTCTATATTTTTATTAAATATTAAAATTGTTATTATTTTGTGATTTATTCAAATTTGATTAATATTTGGTCTAACATTTAAAAAACTTATACTTTAATAATTATTAAAACAATTTTGCTTGTTCATTTTTATTTAACATAAAGAATTTTTGTGTTAAGAATGTAATTATTTTAGTTTGAAACACAAAATACGGAAAATATATAAACCACTAAATATATAAAAATGCAAACAAATTGGTTTAATTTAATTTAAAATTATTTTCTCTTATTTAAAGTAAATTATATAGAGTTGAAAGACTTATATAAACTGATTTAGACTTGTTTATTGTTTTTTGTATATTATGGATATCAAGTAAATTATCAAAAGTAGACAACAAAGGGCTCACTTTTTATTTAGAAAAACTTTAATTTAAGATTTTAAAATAAATTTTTAGTTAATTAAATGAGAGCTCAAATTCATTCAAAACTTAATAATTAAATTTGTTTTCATTTCATTGTTAGTATTATTCAATGAATGCAATCCTATTATATTTAGCGAAATTCATTATTAAAAGATGTATTGAATTCCAGTAGAGATAGTATTCCACATATTTTTAAACGATTTTTAAATATTCGATCCTTTAATGAGTGTTTTGAATATCACTGAATATCACTGAAGTGTTACTTCCATTCAATAGTAAAAATCATAGACTGACTCAAAACTGATTTAACACTTTAAAAAAATTCTTTACAAATGTCTAACTCTTTGGTAAACAAAATGACTCTGAATTTATTCGGATGACCCCCACAGACCCTCACTATTAACAGAATAACAATAATTGTAATAATTGCAATGTATCCCAACTGATCAGAATAAATTTTAAATTATTAAACAAACAATACCAAGCAACTTACCTCCGTACAACTTGACTGGAACATAAATCGTGATTAAAGTTTGTTGTCCGGATCAAACTTTTGAAATAAAAAAAGATTCGTTTAAATAAGTTTTTTAAACTTTTTGTCGGATTAATTCATCGAAATAATATTGAAATTGTATAATATCAAGGAATAAATAAAATTACTAGTGGTATAACAAAATTTTAGAGTTAGACAAGATCATTTTAAAATATCAATTTGTTTTATTTCTCTTAAATTTAATATCGTTTTTAATCAAATATAAAGCAAAAAATAATATCAAATAATCAAAAATTATTTAATAAATGTCATTTAATATCCGGTAAATAGTATCTAGATCATCTCAAGTAATAATTCCGTTACAAACATTTTTAAAAAGAATTTATAAAAATGTAAATTATAGTCGGCTTTAATTTCTTTTAAATTTAAATTGTATTTTTAAACATTTGCCCTTGACAAATTTGACAAATGAGAAAATGTTAAATTGTTATTGATAAAATATGGTGGATTTTTCAAATTGAAACTTTAAAAGTTTAAACATGGTTAAACTTTAAAAGTTCGAAACTAGTCTGCGAAAAATCTTACATTTTCAAGACCAGGACCCAAATGGCCAAGAAATTTCTAAACCCGCGCCACACCTCCAAGTTTTAAAATTAAAAGACCCGCAACCAATCCGCCAGACAAGCCAGGCCATCTAGACACGCCAAATTTGTAGACTTGCCAAATCCTCAGTAATTATAAGTTTATGCAATTTTATATTTGAAACTAAAATTAATAAAAAATAGATTGTCCTTGATAATAAATACGTCTGAATTTTAATTAATCTTCTGTTCATTAATTATTAATTTCATGTTTTTATTAATGTCTAATATAAGTCTTATTATAAAAAAATTGTCTTATATTATAAATTATGTTATAAATTATAAACTAATATTTTATTCATTAATTTTTAAAAAAAAACTGTTAACATCTGTTTAACTAAAAGTTTTAAAAATTATACTAAAAAATTAATTTGAATACAAATTCATTAATATTCATTATTTATTGAAACTTTGAGCAAGTTCTTTTTATATTCAAATACATAAACTTAAGCCTATTAGTAATAGGCTATTTACTAATTATTGTTGAGAGTTTGGCTGATCCTGACAAAACTAATTTACAAACTAATTTAAGAGCCCGCACTTTACCCGCGTTTAAATTTTAGAAACCAAACCGCCTGAAAAACCGCGGGTTTGGGTCTTGTATTTGGCGGACTTGAACTTCAAACCATTTCAAAAGTGTTTTTCTCTAATTTATTTAAACGTTATTTGTTTAAACAAAAATCAGGTTTTAGTGATTTTTTTGATTATGATTTTGATTTAATGATAAATGAGATCAAAGTCTGACAAATATTTAACGAAAAGTTTTAAAACAATTAAATCATTTAAAAGACTCGAAATCCAAAGAAATGTTTCGTTTGACCACAAAATCCAATCTCGCGATCGCTTTAAATGTAAGACAAAATTGTTTTATAAACAAATATTTTAATGAATTGATTTGAAAATAATATAGAGATTATCGTCTAATGTCTCCAATTGTAGTCAAAACACTTCGAACCGATTCTTAAGTTCTTTAGTTATCGTCGATCACAACAATGAAAAGCTCTCAAAAGTGACTCTCAATACGATTAGTGCCGCCAAACAAATCGGTTCCGATATTTCGTGTTTAGTGTTGGGAACAAAAGTTTCTGATGTCGTCCAAAGTCTGTCCAAAATTAATGGAATTAAGAAGATTTTGGTCGCAGAAAATGAGGCCTTTAAAGGGTTTTTACCCGAAGTTTTGACCCCTTTTGTAGTATCGACACAAAAACAATTTAATTTTACTCATATTTTGAGCGCTGCGACAGCCGTTGGAAAGGTTTGTCTCAAAGAATAAAACTCTTCTTTCAATTTATTTATTTATTTAGAATCTGATTCCAAGAATTGCGGCACAACTCGACGTTTCGCCCGTTTCTGAAATAATAGCCATCAAAAGTGAGGACACATTTGTCCGTCCGATATATGCGGGAAATGCTTTACAAACGATTAAAGTATTGGATGCAATCAAATTATTAACAGTGAGAGGAACCTCTTTTGATGCGGTGCCCGCAGAAGGGGGTAATTCTCCCTCAGAACAACTCTCTATAGAAGTACCAAAGAATAGTTTATCGGAATGGGTTGGACAGGAACTCACAAAAAGTGAGAGACCAGAACTGACGAGTGCTTCGCGAGTCATATCTGGTGGACGAGGAATGAAAAGTGGAGACAATTTTAAAATGCTTTACGAATTGGCCGACAAACTGAACGCAGCAGTGGGTGCCTCCCGAGCGGCGGTCGACGCAGGATTTGTTCCCAATGATATGCAAGTGGGACAGACTGGAAAAATTGTGGCGCCGGTAATGACTGACCTCTCATTTATATATTGAATGAATGAATTGATTTTTATATTATTAGGAGTTGTATATCGCAGTCGGCATTTCCGGAGCGATTCAACACTTGGCCGGAATGAAAGATTCTAAAACAATAGTGGCAATTAATAAAGACCCTGATGCTCCTATTTTCCAAGTGGCAGATCTTGGACTCGTCGCTGACCTCTTTCAAGCCGTTCCCGAAATCAATGAAAAAATAGACAAATATATCAATAAATGATTTCAATTAAAGTAAATATTTTTTAAATTTTATATTAAATGTGAATTCACTGAAAGCACTTCAATTGAATTTATATCTCAAATATTATATACAATAAATTTTAGATTTTCTAAAATGAATTCACTTATTATTCACTTATTATTCAATATTTTAATCATAACTTTTCCTTAAAAGAAAATATGTTTTAATGAAAAGCATAGAATGTCTGATCACTTCTAAACCTATTTTTTTACAATTTTCCTAAAATAAGTAAAACATAAACAGAAAATCAGTAAATTTTAGAGGTATTGTCTCATTTGGAGCCAACTCTGGTCCGTTTATTCCAGGAGAAGTTCTCTGAGTAAGTTTTGTTTAGTTTTTTGCGTTCCTGAGGTTCACTTATTTCATAATACCATCCATTCTTTTGGCAAAATTCTGCCGCTTCTTCTTTAGTGGAGAACCAAACATTCATATTAGATAAGGGATCGCCTCTAAGATGTGATCAACAGTTAGAACTCATTTAACAAAATTAAAGGCTTTACGTTGAGGTCCAACCCATGAGAGGGTTTTCCCAACGCTCTCTATTTTCAAATTCAATCATCCATTTGTTGTGACCATAATTTCCGGACTGCATCGCATTCTTCGTCGGTTGACTGATCCGAACCCTTCTTTCATAGATATGTTCTTTTGGGACTCCATTGAAGTCCGTTATATTCATGGGTTGGTCTGTTGTCAGATCCGTTTGACTCAATTCAATGTTGTGTTTCTTTATTTCTGGATCCATGAGTTCAATGTCAGTGTCCTTAATGTTAATGGAATTGCCTTTTGGTGGCGGAGGATAGTATCGGTTTAATGCACTCGAAGACATTCCTCGACTGTTTTTAATTCAATTGGAATCAGTTATCAATTATTCAAAAGTATGTTTAATACAAACCAAAACATTTGAGCCAAAGAAATAGTGTTGGATCTCATCAAAAGTGACATTTCTTTGGATTAAAATTAAGGACTAATTTAACCGTTAATTTAATTAAATATTTGTAAATAATTAAAGAAATGATTGAACTCTAAATAATGAAAACAACGATTCATTCAAACAAAACGTTTTGTATTTTTATAAAACGTTTTTATTGTTTTTGAGAAATCATTTCTGGGTTTTCGTTGAATTCAGTTTTGGTTCAAAACAATTGAATTTAATTTCATTATAATTAATCCAATTATTTAATAAATGTCTGGAGGTTTAGAGAAAGGTGTTTGGCCCACATTAACCCCCAAAAGGGCATTCAATTACACTAAAAATTGGTATAAATTTTGTTTTGACTAACATTTAATAAAATTGATTTTCATTAAAATAATATTTATTGTCTTTAAATGGTATGTATTGTAGGGCCCGTTCAGGACTGGCCTTCGGAGCAGCGGGAGGGGTCGCCGTCGCCTTTTTCTTTGACTGGAAATATGTGTTACAATACGTACCGTTTATTAATACGAAATGGAAAAAAGATTAAATCATTTAAAGATTTTAAACACATTTTAAAGGATTAGTTCTTAATTTAATCACATTTTGTGGTGAAATACAATCCAAGACTAAAATATATTAGAATTGTTTTCAATTAAATTATAAATTAAATATTAGTTTAAATGATTTGAATTTTATTCAATAAAATATCAAACAATTAGTGAATCAAAAAATTATTTCTAAAAAAAGTTATTTTAATCTGAATTTTGTCTTCTCTTTATAAGAACATCGACCTCTTGTTCTAAACTCTTGAGTCTATTGTATTTATAACGAGGATATCCAATCTTTAAGAGAAAGGCTCCAATCAAAGTGACTCCGGTCACCATAAAAGCCAATTTTGTGGCCGAAAAGTTTCCCGAAAAAAATCCTTTCATTTCTTTCAATCGCTTTCTCTTCAAAACAACTATTTGTCGGATTCCTCTTTAGTTGACTTATGGAGAGCTATGACCTGTTCTCTGACGGCCGGTTCCCAAATATAATAACCAGAACCGAATCCAAAGGCAACGGTAACCCAAAGAACCCAATTCTTGAGATTTGGCGGACGTCTTATCATCGCTTTCTAAAAGCCATTCAATAAATAATGAGTTATTCATAAATGCTGTTACTTTCGCCAAATAAATGATATTTTAAAACCCTTGAAATACAAATAAAGTCTGTCACCCATTTATGGTATCGATTTAACCAGAAACTCAATATAACCAGGTATAATCTAAACATTTAAATTAAGCTCTTATGATACTCGTAATGTTAAATGTTTCTGATATAATCAGATCATTTTGGTGGTAATCATCTGACTATATGGAGGACTAACTATTAAAAATTGAGTCTAAACTTTAGTTGAGTCAAACTCTAAAATTGTCGGAAAAAATATTTGTGACAACACTTTGGGAATATTTTTGTAAAGTATATAATCTTCGGTATAATTGTAGTATAATATCGTTTAAAATAATTAAAGATAAACATTAAAAATAGTTATCAAAAAATAGTAATTTTTTCTTAATTTGAAATATTTGTTTTAATATCATTTGATAACAAATATATTGTTTTAAATCTAAAACTTTTGACTCAAAATAAATATGAAATTTATATGCGTTTCGATTACATTAATTAGTGATTCGATCACTCATTTGGTAATCGTTTATTAATTCCTATATTTTACTTTCCTTTATGTTTAACTCATTTTTATTGTAAAAATTTGATGAATTTTATTTGTAATTCTTTAAAATAGTTTAAAATTAAATTATAAAAACTTCATTTATTTGGGAATCAATTTAATATCCGAATATAAATCGTTTTTATATTATAAAATATTATTATAAATATATTAATATTTGTATAGAAATACATAAATATAAGTTTTAGGCTATAATACAGCTCTCATTTTGTGTAGAGTTTTGTGTCACTAAATTGGATGTATTTTTCTTCCTGTCGTTCGACACGTAATGAATTTTAGTTCCGCCCAACCATTGGTTCCGATTTCTCTCAAGAGTTGATTCATAATCAAAGTTGTCATCACTAGAAGAAGAGGAACAGGAGCTACAGGTGGAACACCACTCGTTGTCACACCATTCAGTTTTCTTCGTTTGCTTTTGCTTTGGTTTACGATTAAGTCTTCTTCCAGTCGTCTCTTTAACGTTGGGATCAAATGTAACCGATTTGTTGACTGAACGCGGGTTTGTCTCCGGTGTTGTCTGAGACGAAGTTGACTGAAGTGCTGTAGACTGAGTCGATGGTGTGTCCACTTCTTCAATTATTTTTGGATCTGTTATAATCTTGGTATGAGTGGAACCATTTACCCGACCGTTACTCTCAATGTATGAACTGTTGGACGAGTGGTCGGCGATTGAAGAGGTCTGAGAGGGAGACTCACTCTTTGGCAGTGAATGTGATTTTTCTTCAAATGTTTTTGAGTTATTGTTATTAAAAATGTTTTTGGTTTGACTCTGGGTTTGTGCCAAATGTTTAGCCCTTTCTTCTAATGGACGTAAGAGAAGTGGTGTCGTCTCATTAGAAGAGGACGAATGAATGAGCGATGCATTGATTGATGGCTTCGATTTCAAAGAATTATTATTTGTTTCGAATGGATTTGCACTCAGACTAGAAGATGTCGATGATGTCAATGATGTCATTTGGTTATAGATAATGTCATTCGTCACCTGAGCTTTTGTGTCAGGTATGCGAAGGTTTGTGCGCTCGTCTTCACTAAAACTGCTTTCATACTCAATCGCTGCCCCAATTATTTCTGGGTTACCACTGATTCCATTTTGTAAGAGTTGTTGTCTCATATAATTCAATATATGATTCGGATGTCTTCCCAATTGCTGTCGTTGTAAACATTCAAACATTTGTTTAGTAATCAAATCATTTGTCGAAAACTGTTCACAATTCGTAATATTTGGTGAAATCACATTCTTCTCAATGGATTCACTTTGGTTTTGGTTCGAAGCAATCATTGATTTTTCGTTAAAATTTATTTGACTTAACTTTTTGGTCAAATTATTTGATTCTTCAGACTTTGAAAAAATATTTTTTGGCATTTCGTTACTCATTAATCCATTTAAAGTATGTTTGAGTCTATCCTCTGGTGGTCTTCCCCTTTGATTATAAATAGGATTTTCATTAACTTTTATTTCAGATTTCAATTGTTTTTCACTTTTCGAGTCTTCGATTTTGGATACATTTTTAGATTCTATACTATTATTAATGGGAAGAGAAGTTTCAGTGTTTCCATTAGTTATTGCCTTTTGTTTTCTTCGATTTCTGTATTTATTCCTTTGAATGGCTTCCTGTGAACAAGAGATCGAACAATAAATTCTTCCGTCAAACGCCGGAAGGAATGGTTTTCCCAGAAGTGTTTTGAGGCATAGATTGCATTTAAAGCAGTTGTCACTAGCGTGCCACGACCGGCCCTCATGTGATATCGCTCCCACATCACAACCGATAAGTTCTCCGCACTCTTCGCACAGTTCACCAAAAAGTATGTCAAAACAAGTCAGACAATAAGGCAATTGTTTGTCTCGATTTTGTGGAATCAATTGACTTTTATTACCATAAATTGCTTTCTTATCATTTTGTTTTGAAGGGTCGGCCATAATATACTGCTGTCCTCCTAACGATCGCTTGCATTCTGAACAACAGAAGTGTCCCAAATGCCAGGCTTTGCCCTCAGCTTCAGTACACTCTTCATCAAAGATTAGGTGATCGCAGAACTGACAGCGAGGTTTAAACAACTCTACGAAATGTCGGCTACAAAACAGACTATTTTTTACAATCGATCGGTTGTTTCGGTCACTACTCGTGTGAAGGAATGCTTTCAGATCTACTAAAACTTGTTTACACTCTTCACAAGTAAAACACTGGATATGATATAATGCGGTCGAATTGTTCAGTGAGGGATGACTACAATCGCTCGGATTTTCTTTGAGACCAACACTTTCCTCGTCGTCTGTCGTAATATTATATCCGTTGTTATGATTTCCATTTTTCGGAACCGATATTTTGACTCCAAAGGAGTCGTTTTCTATTGAATTTCGACACTAAAAGTGTTAAAAAATAAAAAAGTGTTAATTAATTACTCATCAATTTTTGAAAAAAAAGTTTATACTTTGAAGCAATGATTGAGTGATTTATTGAGAAATAGTTGTGGTTTTATAGAAGCCCTTCGCTGTTGATTTCGGACAAATTTTACTTCATTTGACTGCGATTTAAACATCTGTAAGTCATGGGATGGCATTTGGTACTGAAGCTGTTCTGTTCTCCACTCCGACCCTTAACACCAAATGAAAGTATTTATAGTCAGTCTTTCCATAAGGAGTCAGTCAGGCGTTTGTGTATAATATTTAGTATAAATATTTACCCTTAAAGTCAATGAAGAACTGAGAGATACTATTTTTATGTTCACATTTCTGTTTTAATAACGCACTCAAAGGTTGAGTCAGTTTTTGGGGCAAAAATCCTGAAGTGGCCGATGAACTGATCGGAGAACAAGAAGTCATCGACAATACTTGAGATAACTGTCCGGACTGTCGACGTTCCTGTTCTGGACGTCCCAATACTTCTTGATTTTGAGGTTCACACGTTTTAATTGAATCACTATTTGAATCCACTTTTGGTTCACTATTTGTGGTGTTCTTAGTCTTAAGGGTTGAAAATATTTGACTGAAAGTAAAATTTAAAAAATAAGATAAACGCAAAACAAGTCTTATTTTATAGAAATTGTTATTATATTTACGTATTATTTCTTTTCAAAAGAGTTTTATTTGTGAAACAATGAAAAGACTTAAATGTCGTGAAAACAGAGGATAAGAACAATAAAATTCTCAAAAGTCTACACAAACTCTATTGAAGTCATGAAACTGTGAAACTACTAAACAACTAATGAATGCTATTCAGTAGACCAGAGAAGGACAGGGATAGTACTTAACAGATAGAGAGAGACGACACGAGCCAACGACAAAGAAGCAAAACTTATTACGAATACATAAACTAATCGCTTCACTATTATTCAGAAAAATAACGAATCAGAAACTCAAGGCTTTGATTACGATCTCAATAAAAAGTTAGCTCTCAAACCATCGTAAGTGAGACCATTGAGCACATCATAAGTGCTTTTTTCACAAAAGGACTCAGACTTTTAAATTGTATTTCATTTATTATTTTTTATATTTCG
Source organism: Galumna obvia (assembly GCA_034695785.1). NCBI lineage: Eukaryota > Metazoa > Arthropoda > Arachnida > Sarcoptiformes > Galumnidae > Galumna > Galumna obvia. The sequence continues at coordinate 10,215 of JAQFZM010000268.1, forward strand.
TTCAAACCATTAATAAAACGAAAATTTTGGGCGAAATTAAAATTTTGATGAAATGCATAAAAAAAAATTAGTTTTCAATCGATTGGAAGTCTTAACGAGTTTTGGAACGATTGGAACGACAGCTCTAAACAAAAACTTACTCTCTTTTACTATCATTGCTATTAACACATCTGTCACTAAAGATTGCACTCATATTTGATGAACACATTGAAAATGAACTGAACTGTTGATGAAATTGTCTGAAATGAGTTGGTTTGGAGGGATTTGCGATGAAGTGTCCGTTGTTGTAAATCCAACAGACTTTCCACCAGTGCTTATGTCTTCTATTATATGTAGAAGTGGTCGACACACTTGTGGTGATCGAAGTGTTCACACTTTGAGTTTTATTACTATCCATTAGAGGCGACAATAAGTTAGATGTGGGCCAAAACCACTGGTCTATCGGTTGAAAATGTTGTCTTATTTGAGTGTTGGCCAAATTGGTGGACATTTTGTTGTGTTTGAAGACCAGTGGAGGCAATGGAAGCAATGGAAGCAATAATAACAATCACTGGTAGTCTCAGTTGTTCACAATCTCATAGACATAATTGCCAGTTATGAGAAGCGGACCAATTATGCCATACATGCCTTCGGGCAGAGCTCAGCCTAAAGTGCCTTTACCTCATCAGCTTCTCTCTACTCATACTCTGCCTCTACTAAGCCTTCACTATGTTTTTCAACCTTAAACACACTTTACGATCGGACGGCCTGTCTGTCACTCTGGTTGGCATTCAATCCCCTTTTGGTTCGGTTCCCCTCCGTTTGCATATAAAATAATGGAAGAATCGATACAACAGAACAGAACTGATATAAAGTTGAGCTAAAAATGAATGCAAAACAAGAATATTATTAGGGATGAGAGCATCGGATCAACGCTCACTCCCATGCCTTTAGGCCAGACATACGGCCTCTTCTTATTGTCAAACGAAAGTAATTTCATTGGTTTGGGTGAGGCCTACACTAAATTTGTCGGCAAAACAGTCACTAATGCTATAACACGAACACTGATTTAGTTTTATCTTAGATAACATAAACGATACCAAAAGTCCAAATATTATGTAATACCACGTATTATGATCATGATCATTTGTAAATTTGTTAAGAAATAACTCAATTTGTAATTAAAATTACGTTTGTGTCTCAATTCAAACCAATTTTCTCTTCCAGTTATTGGTTGCCATCGATTTTTGGTAAGTTTTCATATAATTAGAAATCATTTCGACTTCAAATTATATAATAATTTTTTCACAAAATTTCACCAAAAAAACTATTTTTCAAAACTAATTAGAATTATATAAAACAAACGAATGGAAAATATTTCACTTTTGAGTACTAAATCTCTTTTTAAATCAAATTGAATCCAATTTTCAAATAAAACAAAAGTTTGAAATAAACTTTTAGTTTCAAATCGAGTTTATTAGAAGAAAAGAAAACACTAAAAACAAACAAAAAATAAGAGCAGAACTAATTAAAAATAATGTCACTTAGTTTTAAATGACCATGATTATTGTCAGTCACTATAATTGACTGAGTAATTACTGGAATCCTATATATAGATTATTTTTCAACTCTTATTTAGATCTGGTCTTCACTGATGTTAATAACCGATAGCTATTAATAAATGTTAATTTGATTTCTGGTTTTTTTGCCGATTAATAAAAGTATCAAAAATATCACTAAAAATATTTATACAAAAAGTTTCTTCGAATTAATCTTTTATTTCAACTGAATTTCAATGAGTAAACCAAACGAATATAAATTCTGGTTTGAAACTGATCAGAGGATCTTACAAACTTAGTTTAAACTGAACAAGGGTATCATAAAACTGATTCAAACATATCAGAAAATTCACTTCAAAAGAATTTTTCAAATAAAGTCTTTTAGATTAAAAAATTAAATAAAATTTGATTTTATATTAAATATATAAAAAATAAGTTTATATTAATTTCATAATAAACTAATTATTTATTATAATTTATTTTAAAAGAAATTAGAAATGATTTCAAAATTACTTTAAAACTAAAATTATATAAAATTAAGTTTATATTAATTCTCTTTCAGGTTATATAGACTTTATAATAAATGCTTTTGATATTCTCAAAGTTATCTTGATCATCTTTAAGATTGAATATCATTTTATTAGTTAATTCTTAGTCAATAAATGCATAAACTCTAATAAATTTAATTATATAATGAATAAACAGTGGCCTAAACACCAAAAACAGAATTGAATAGAAAAGATTATATAGATATAACTTTAAACTAATTCATATAAGTTTACATTTTTGATTCCGAGATTAGATCAAAATTGAGGTATAAATTAAAAAATATTAATTATGTGAAACAAAAAACACTGATATTTCAGATGGAATTTGTTTTGGAAATAAATACCAAACCTTTGATTAATTTCATGACTTATTTTTGACTTAAATCATGTTTTTGTTTACTCAATGATTAAATGTGACCGCATTTTAATCTTTAGATCAGTTAAGGGGTAAAAGCATTTCTTATTAATTAAAGTTAAATAATATTTTCGTCTGATTCGTGAGTTCCCAAAAGGAGAGTCACTTCTTAGTCACTGTTTGTAATTCAAAATTAAAGATAAAATATTAATTTAAAGGAAAGCAGTTTTAAATAAATTAAATTTTTTTAAAGAAAATTCCTCCTCAAACAATTTAGCATGCATAAATACATAAATTCATCAAAATATTTATAATATAACAAAAAGTTTAAATTATATGTTTATTCCGGAATCAATCAAAATGTTTAGAATTTCAGTAATAATTTTAATTCATTTATCAATTCAATAAAAATTTGGTATTTTTTTATCAAACATTAATGAAATAACAAATCAAACAAAAAATAATAATTATTTATTTTTAAACATATTTTTGTTTTGATCTTAAATTAGAAAATGTTTGACTGAATTTGAATCTAATGTTTGGTTCGTTAATAATTATGAATAGATGTTAATGTTATATAATTTAGATGTATCATGATCATTTGAGAAAAGAATCGAATGGAGAAACAAAATCAGGTTTCAATATATAAATATTTTTAATAAAATGTTTGAATACTTAACAAAATATTCACGGATTCGCAAAACTGAAGCCTAGAATATGTCTTATATTCGTGTTATCAAAATAAATGATATATCAAAATAAATTATCATGCAACTTTCAAATTCGATTTATTTGATTGAATGAGAAGTTTAGTATCGAAAAATAATTATAAATTATAAGAACTCTAATCTTATTAGACATTAAAAATATATTATCCAAACTTTAAAGTATTTCAATATATTTTCCTATAATTTAGACCAAAAAGTCAATCATTAAATCGATTGAATTATATCATATGTTTGTCTTCACTCAATAACTCATCAAACAATTTACTTATAAATCATTTTAAAGTTATTTCTCAAAATATAAATTCAACAAAAATCTGAAAAAAATTGAGGAAATCAAAAGAGTTTTGAGAATTTAAGTTTGGTTTAAGTGATATCATTGATGTCATTGATCTTAAATTTATGCGAAAAAAAACTCGATATAATAGAAACGTTGACTTAAGCATCTGAACGGAATCAAATTAAACGCTTCAATGATTTAATATTTTCCCAAGAGCAAATTACACTCAAATACATACAAATACTGACTGTATTTTCTTTTTCCCTTTAATTAATATTTAGTTTATTTTATTTGAGGTTTTATTTATAAAAAAGAAATTTTAAATTTATATACTTTTGTATATAATTCGACAAATTTTGAATAAAAATATGAGAATATTTTTATTCAAAAATTACTAAATTATATATAAATGTAATTTCATTTAATAAATACTTGTTTTATAATTATTTTCTAATTAGTAATTACTATTAGATTTGAGTGCAATCTTTTGATAATTAAATGCAATTAAATATAAATTTGAAACAAAAAAAAGTTGAGACAATTATTATATAAAAAGAGAAAGGGATGTCTAACCTGTAATAATAGTAAATTTTACTTAAATGTTAGTTATAACCAGAAAATTGTGAGGAAACTGTTTTTATTGTTTTATAAATTACCAAAAATTCTTTTCTGATGTTTAATAGTCAAAGTTTGACCTAAAATATGGCTTTCCTTTTGAGATAAGTTTCATAAATATTTATTAATTATTTATTAACATTTAGTGCTATTTTGTTAATTTCTAATTAATAGATATAAATAATTAAAAAATTATCTCAAAAAACGTTAATTAATTCCAAATAAATGAAAGACTTGATAGAAATGAGAGTTAATTAGAAATTTAAATAAAAAACTGGATTTTGAGTGAAGTCTCGATTAATAAAAAGTTTATTTAAATAAATTAAAGTTTAAGAAATGTTTTTGATTTTGTGGACTCTTTGGTCGCCCTTTAATTTTATATCATTTTATTCAAATTAAACTTAAATCCATTTTATACTTAATTATAGTTTTGCAAACGAAATACAAAAATGGATAATAGCCTCGAGTAAAACTAATTTTCAATTTATGATCGATTCATTTGAGGCCAAATATTAATAATTGGGTCAATCGCTTAATTGTAAAGAATTGAATGATTTGTTATTTAATTAGAATTCAAACCCCATTTGCTTTCGGTGTTTGGCTTTATATCCATTCGTTTTTTGTTTCATTTGTTTTGGTTAATGGTTTCACGAAATGGTTTGAATTCACACATAATTACCATTTATTTTGATTACTTCGATAATTATAATTAAAATAAATTGTTTTTCATTAAACTCTCATTTAATTTATTTCAAAACAACAGAGAATTTCTTCTTATAATTCGTGATTAGTTTAACCTTTTTTTAAGTAATTATTCAACAAAAAAATGTTACCCAAGTTAGAATGACCAGGCTAACTTAATTCACCAGTGATTAAAGCGAGACAAAATCCATTTTCATAGTCAGCCCAACCATTACTTTTAGGGATAGTTTTCTACTATTAAATCAAAATAAATGACTAAACTTTTGGAAGACTTTTGAAGAGCTTTTAATGTTTAGACAAAAGATTAAAATAAATTTAGGGTTTGGCTCCGTTTGGCTCAAATACGACCAAACATTTAATGGAAAGGCATTCATCAAATAATATTTTTAGTCATAACTTAAATATACTTTAAGTCAAAACTTTTGAGTTATTGAATAGTTTTGAAACACTTTTCGCCCGAAGTTTTAAATTAATTAACGACTCATTTATTTTTGAAGAGAAGATTATAGTTTGGTTTCATTAGAATCAGATTTGAATCAATAAATTGAGAGCCAATAATAATTACCTGAGTCTCCAAAAGTTGGAATTCCTCAACAATTTGTGTCTGAGAGTGTCGTTACCAGAAAGAGGTTTCTTTCGGCCACTTATTTGTTTATCAAATATCTCTTCATTGATCTTCTCGTTTGCCGACAATTGGTCCGCATTTGAGTTATTCTCGACTTCGGACTCATTTAAAGACATTTCAATAGATTTTTCAAAACATCGATTCACTTATAAAATGACATTTAAGTCAAAAATTGTCTGATTTTTCAAAATAAAAACAAAATGTATATAAAATTTAGTAAAATGAGTATAAAAATGAGTATGCTCATTTATTTATATCATTAAATGATCTACAATATTTCAGATAAAAATGAGAATGTCATGGTCATTCTTGATTTTAATCATAAATAATTAGTTTTTAAACAAATTTTAATTAAAGATAATTCGAGTTTCGGTCGACTAATAAACAGATTTTGATAAAACATTTTTCAAGAAATTCACGTCAAATAACGTTTGAATTAATTACTTTTTTGCGATACATAACAAATGATTGAATTATAATCCGTTGGACGAAATCAAATCTTAAGATTAACTAAAAAGTGTTGATTAATGCGGAAGACCCACAATATGGCTGAGAGACACTAAATTCAAGTAATTATTTGGTCTTAAAACTGGTTTTTCAAGACTAAACTCAAAACACTAAACATGTGACGCATAATCGCATAATTAGCCCAAAAAACATCACTTCTTTCGTTAAAAAAATAGACGACAGACTCTTCGCTAAAATTACTATTTGTGGATATCATTCACTTTAAATAACAAACAATATATCATTTTTAAGACAATTGTCTCCAAAACTTTATTAAAGAATTTCAAAGACTTTTTATATATAAAAAAATAGTGTAAAAAGTGAGACAAAAATCAATTACTTATAAAACATAAAAAACTTAATCGAATAAAAATTGTTTAAACAAAGCATTAAATTTGATTTAACTTTTTTTTAAAGTTATAATTTAGTGAATGACCATGATCAATTCACATACAAACTTTTATAGCACTCAAATTTAATTTTATAGTCCTTTGTGTCTAAAAAAACTTAAAGTCTATGAATTTAATATTGTTTTAAAACAAAAAAAATGCTTACATTTGAGTGAAGAGTAAAATAAAAGATTTATTTTGTAAAACTCAATAAATATGAAAATTTAAAAAAGAAATAAATTAAAGGATTAAGAAAAGCAACAATAAATGTGTGTCTCGAAGGCAATTCCTACTCAATTGCTTCTCAAACTTATGAGTATATAATTATTGAGAAAAGTTGAGATTTCTTTTTCGGGTGGTCTACCATATTAAAAGACTCAATAGGGCTCATCTCTGATACAAATACTTAAAGTGCTTTCACTGATTGGCAGCACTTTTTCTTCTAAATGAAATACACTTTGAAAAGGGTATAACCATTTGGGAATACCTTCTTTTTGTTTGATTACTTTTATAATTTTATTGATATTTGAATTGAAAACCAGATTCACAATAAATTATTGAACGATTCAAACAATTCAACTTAACTCAACTCAACGATCAACTATAAACCTGTTCATTGTTTACAACTCAATAAATTACAAAAGAAATAAAAGTTACTTTAAATTTGAAGACTACAATAAAATTATCTTGATTAATCAGTTTTTGAACAATAGAACATTTTTATAGAAAATCTTATTATAAATAAAGTATTTTCTAAAAATAATGAATATTAGTATAAATACTTAGCTTTCAATTCACTCATTTGTGAATAACTTTAGAACTGATAGCTATCGGTTGAAATATAACTCCAATATTTGGTTCGTCATCACATCTGTCGGTATTTAATGGGTGTTAAACAGATGTGTTACACAAATCTAGTATTTGACTCAGAATTGGCTTCAATTTGATAAATGAGTTCATCGAAAGAACCCATAAATAAAGTTTTGATAATAAGAATTGGATTCGAAAGAAAAGTCTTAATATTTATTAGAAATGATTTGATTTTTTTGATTAATTTTAATTAGAATTTGATAACAAATGTATTGTAAGTATAAATAAACTGAATTAGAAGTTATTTAAGTTTTCCTTCAGAACTTGAAAGCCAGGGACGGGTTGTGGGTAATGTAGATGGGTAATAAGTGCCTTTTCTCCGCTTAAGAGTGCCATCACTGTTACGTATGGGATAAGTAGCCATCATTATTGGCAGTTGCATTCGAATGGATTTGTGGGCACCCTTTGGGGTTATCACAAACTAATTGACAAATAAATAATATTTGAAATGAAAACTTCAAAAAAAAGTTTGAAAAGACTCACAAATATATCGTATTGTATTCGAATCAAATGACATCCCCTTTAAAACAATAATCGTTTAAAAATTAGTTCCAAACCTTAAATCGATTTAAAACAGACCTTAAATTAGTTGGAGGTATGGGTGGGATATAGAGAAGTTCATTTCTCCACTGTTCCGCACAATTGGCCGCAATTTTACCCTTATCTAATGAGACGAGTTCTCGAGTTTCTGTAAAAACCACTTTATTCTTAGCCATGTATTGAATTGTCTGCAAAACATTCACTAAATTATAATCAAAGAAAACAATTGAATTGGAAGTACTTCTGTGAGAACGGCTCGCGTTTTCTTTATCACACAATTGCTGTCGTTCTCAATGAGAGCACTGATACTTATACTCTCTCCGGGGACATACCCGCCCCGATCCAGTCTGATTCTACACATGACTTGTCCAGCTTCTTTACATGACATCCCAACTTTTTCTTCAATTTCACAGTGAAAGGGTTGCTAACAGTTGTTAAGGGAATAAATCAATTCATTGTTTTCTTCTAATATTTAAAAAAAAACTTACGGTTAGTATCAGTGGTTCTAAGTTGAGATCAATCGGATTCATAATAAGGAAAACCTGTTGGTTCTTATGCACCAAACCATTGGGTTCTCTGAGTTCAGCTCTACAGAAGTACTGAACCCATCCGTGTTTACCTAAAAAAGTTGAGGGTAGTCCTAAGGGTAGACCTAATTTAAATGGAAAAGTGTGAACACCGGGCGATAAAACTAATACACGACTGCTATTAATTGTGGATCCATTGTATGCACTTCCAGTCTCTGCAAGAAATCAATTAATTAAGAATTTATTTCATTTTAAAACAATTGAAAAGAGAATAATTGACTTTTGCTGACAACTATTATTATTCACTAACTATTCAAAACTATTCAAAACTATTCAAAACTATTCAAAACTATTCAAAATTTGGGCGAAAACAGAAACAGTTTCTCTTTTTTTGACTCAACTCCCACTCAAAATCTTTTCAAAAACAATTAAATTAAAAGTTAACCGAATTTTTGGTTTCATTAAAATTATAGGAAAAAATTGTTCGCAAAAATAAAGTTTATATCAAATTATATGAAATTAATATTATTTTAATAAATAAAGTGAGAACTGACCACTTCTTGCATATCCGTCTCCGAGAAGTCTCATTCGAAAGTCAATATAATTTTCTTTATCGCTGGCAGTAATCCGTCCCTTATTAGTAACTCTGACCACTCCTTCACCGACGATATGAAAGTATAAACCTTTAAATAAAACAATTAATTTAATAAAATTAAAAAATTGAGTGCAACGGACCGATGGCTGGAGTGTCCTCTTCTATCTCTAGCAGTACTTTTCCTGAAAGGAAAGCTCCCGGAAAGTAGAGTAGAGTTTCGTCATCCAAAACAATAGTAAACTTTTTCAACTTTTTGGCCATAACTTAGATTTTTGTCGAAACAAATGAATAAAAAAAACAAATGGTTTTCACTCGAAATCAAATCGATTTCAACATTAAATAAACGAAATTTAATACTAAAACAAACGAAAGTTTATTATAAGAAATGATGAGAAGAGTGTACCGAACAGTTGTTTGGTCTGACAATTGGCACATCTGCTCACTTTTGACACCTACTCATTGATTCCATAATTGGTTTCGATTTTAGTGAATAACTCCATAACTTATTCGCCTGTTTTTACAATTCATGGCCAAAATGAGGACATTTGACGTATGAAAATATTACACCTCATCTCGTCTTTTGATTATAACATAAGACTCATATGAATTCCGATCAAATAATCATCTCTTTATTACAAATTAATTTTCAATCGAAACAAATGATTCGCTTTAAAAATAGTTTTCAAATATGAAAATCGATTCGAGACTTAAAATTTAATTTCAAATTCACTCCAAAAATGTTTTCAATATTCACGAAAAATTCAGTCAAAACTTGTTAAACAACTTCTATAATGAGTTTAATCCTGTTTTTTAAATCATTAGAAAAGTGAATGAATCGATTTTTTATGTTTAGAGAGAAACCCTTCAAACCCTTCCTCTTATTTTCATCGAAAGTCATATAAACTAATGGTTTAGCCGTCAATCAGGTCTTTATTTGTTGTTTCTTCAGTTCAGTTCTCATTTCATTACAAATCTTTTGGTTTAACTAAACTTAAAATTATTAAAAACTTTGTATCGGATGACATAAAATACGATATAAATCCGCTTTTAAAGACTGAGTTTTGCAACAAATCCTTGAAAATACCAAAAATATTTGATAATAGCTTTTGGTTTCAATGTCGACAAAAAAGAAATAAAATATTTAATCGTTTATTTATCGTCTATTTTTTGAAAAATATATACAAACAATAGATAACTATTAAATGCAATCACAGTAATCAACAAACCATTTGTCCCCAACTCTTAGGCCTTCAATAATGAAAAGCCATTTAAAATAATTTAATACAACTTTTGGCCAAACATTAATTCGAGTCTTTTTTATATTTAAATAAACTATAAATAAGAGTTTGGAGGGAACTATAAAAGTAATGGAATGCCATAAAAGTAATAAAAATAATTTTTAAAATATCGTTATTTTGATTACAAAATAAATGTGAATAAAATTTTGGCCAAAAATGTGAATGAAATTAAGCGAAAGGTCTTAAAGAAGAGGACAAACGTTGTATTGAAAATAACAGCAATTCCTACAAATAAAAAGTTTTAGCAAAAAGTCTTATCATTGGAAATGTTTAAGAATAACATGAAATTTATAATACAATTTATAAAAACATTTTAACTTATTATCATTAAATTGTAATACAATTAAATTTAATGAAAACTTGATGTGAGCTCTAGAAAATTTGGCAGTCATTTACAACAAGCAATAAAACGATAATTTCTTGTCTAAATCGGTCGTACTTTGAGTTTTTGTGACTTTTGATTAGTTAATACTTTAACTCAAAATAAAAACCGAAAACTGCATTAAATCACTAAATTTACAAATAATATCGAATAAAACCGAATAAAAAGGTTTAAATAAGAGTCGAAAATAAGTTTTTAAAACTCGTAAATAATATGTAATAAAAATGATTTGAAATATAAATCAAATCATTTTGAATGAGAGGTAGAAATAATTCTTTTTAAAGTATTTTTCGTTCGGAATATTCATTGGAATGATTTCAGACTTCAGTTCCATCTGAATGAACACTCAATTGGTCCAAATCTGTGACATGAATGTGTCGTTCCCTTACATATGCCGACGGATGAATTAAATCGGGTTCAGCTAAATATGTATTTCATTTAATTAATTATAAAATTAATAAATTTTTACCCAAAAAAGAATCGGAAATATTTTGAGAGTCGTTGTAATTATCATTAAATAATAGTTGCGTCGAATAATCGCTATCAGCGTAAGTCTGATCACGAATTAGATTTGAGTTACCGTTAATGTTATGTTTGATGAGCCAAACCTCTGGCATTTCTTTCTCTAAAAAAAGGGTTTTAAAAAGTTTTAATAATTTAGAATAAAATTAAAGACAAACCGGAATTGTATTTATTTAATGAAAGTCGCGGAGGCTTTTGGATCGGATTCACTTTCAAAGACGAATTTGTATTTGTAGTCAATTTCTCTAATTCTGTTCCGTCGGTAGTCGACTCATCCGTCCTATTATTGTTAGACTTCGGGCGACGGCGTCGACAAAACAGAATTATAGAGATTCCCAATAAAACCAAAACTAAGAAAACGCCAAAAAGTATTCCAAGAATCAAACCAATAATCACTTTATCAGTTCCGTCATCTGATTAACAAAAAAAATTATTTAAGAAATTAAGTTAAACGTTATATACGTTATACAAATTGTATACAAATTGTATAAAGTTTTGATTAAAAAAACTTAAGAAAGATTTGAAACAAAAGAAAAACCTTTGGTTTTGTTGTCTTCGCTATCATTTATAAAATGAGATTCGGAAGAAGCGGCCGCTGCCGTCACTTTAGTTTTTGGGTCCTGTATTGCGATTACAACATTGAATACTTTTTGATTGGTTCCAGCACTGTTTTTGGCCAAACAAACATATGGACCGGAATTAAATAAAAGGACGGAAGACAGTTCCAGTTGAGATATCTTCAACTTTAATATTAATTTCAAATTAAAATCTTTGATATATTTATCAGCAAAAAAGTCAAAGAAAGTGTCATTTTTTCAAACGACTGACACATTTGTATTGACTTAAATCAAGATAAATATTGTCGTATTTATACCTTTCTCTCCGATTGAATTCTTTCAGTGATAATGAAATACTGGGGGCTATCCTTTTGGGCGCAGTCTTCTCCACAACCTTTTGAATTGTTAAGAATTGGAAGACTTTTCCAAAACCATTGAATTGAAAGTAGATGAGAGTCGTCGTCGTCTGATAGGACTAAAGCGCACTCCAATCTCAAAGTTGAGCCGTCGCTCACTATTTGTTTTATCGGAGAACTGCATACAAACGTTGAATATTAATGTATTTGACATAAATTTTAGTTTAAATAAATTTAAATGCAGAACACATTTCACTTAAGTTTTTTTTACAGACAAAACATATTCTGAGCTAAAACTTTTTTTTATATTAGCGAAGAAATGATGGTCGGACTGCGGTCTCTTCAAAAGTATTAAAAATATCTTTAAATCCAAAATTATTTGAAGAGAGAAATACTGGAATCAAATGTTATTTAATATTAAATCAAAGCTATAATTATGTGCATCAAAAGTATACAAAATGATTGCGATATAACTAAAAGACTGCATAAAGAATATTACTTTCAATATAAATGCAAACGACTGAAGGTATTCACCAATTGATGAATAGCTAACATTTAATAACTTTCGGCTCATTTCACTTATACTTATATTAATATAACTCGATATTATAGTTATTAATTCAAACTCAAAACATAACCTATGCTTTCAAATGATTTTCTTTATTAAATTATAACAATTTTGGCTTTAATTCTGTCGACAAACAATTCTTTTTATATAAAATTACTTAAAATATTAAGTCTTTCAACAAAAGAGAGTATTCGCCAAATTCTTAGTACAATTTAAGCGAAGAAAATTAGGAATTTTTTGAAGTAATTTTCCACATAAGCTATAAAAATTATCATGCTACTTTAGGAAGTTATTATTATTAATAATAGAGTAAAAGTTTGTATAACTTGTTATTAATAACTGATAAAATAAAATAAGGTTTTAATGTTTTTGTATTAATACTTAAATGAATTATAAAAAATAAAATTCTATTCATTAAATGAGATAAATCTTCTTTAGTAACGAATCTAAACCTCATTTATTTGAGTTTAATTATATAAAATTAATTTACGGCTTAATAAACATTTACTGAATTTTTTTATTATTAATAATAATTATTCATTCATTACGTAAAATAAGTTCTAAAGTAAGTATTATATAGTAATTATAGTGTATTTTAATTATATATATATGTGAATATATAATTTATATAGAATTATTTTTATTCCCTCTAAGCCTTTATTAGTAATTATAAGAACTTTCTCTTTATTTGTAGCGGAAATTAATGGAAAATTTGACAAAATTGCTTTTAGTTGGAATACAATTTTGCTATTATATTATGTTTGCGACACTTTTGGTGAACAAATGCATCAAATATTAGACAAATATTATCTCCAAATTTCTTTGAATTGGATCTTAATTTAATTGGAATCAATGAAATAACAAAAATAAATATTAATGAATAAAACTTTGTTTGAAAAATTTGTTTAAATGACTAATAACTAGTTTATCCTGAAATAAATATGAATAAATTCAGTTATTATAGATTTGATATTAAACCTTGTTATTAACTTTGAAATCTATAGTAACTTTAAGATTAGCTAGCTTTTTTCAAATAAGCCTATATATAAAGGTTATCTTTTTGATGGAATTTAAGTAATTCTGATTTATTCCATATATTATAGAGAAGACAATCATTTGGTCCATAACTAACAAATACATGAAAACAAAGAGTTTGTTCTGTCATTCAATTAAATGTTTGGTCTTATAGTTAAATGGGTTTCAGACACTAAAATAATTACAATAAAAAAAATAAAATAATGGCTTAAATGAGTTTAACTATTCATTCAATAGTATTGGCGGACGTATAAAGAATTGCATTTCGCGAATGAATGCCATAACGGAAAACGAAGTAATTAAAATAGAGATAAGATTCAGCCAAATGTTACAAACATTAGACATACCTATAGTTTGATATCACAGGAGGGCATAGAAACGAATCCAAACCTATTGTAATAAATAAGATATTTATGAATCATTTAAACGCATTTCAGATAAAATTCTTGAGATTTTTAGTCATTATTTTCGATTATTTATCGGAACAAATAAAATGATAATAAAATCAGAGATAATTAAAGAATACAAGAACTGACCCATTATTGTCCAGATTTGTTGACTTTCGGCACATTTAGGTTCGTCGGGAACGTTAACCCTAGGGTTGGCCAACAAGTATTTTCGGACTGAGCGAAGATTACAGTCACACTTCCATTTGTTTTCACTGAGTGTTATTGAATGGACGAGACTTAATGGCACCAAACTCTGACTCCGGATATTCGCTAAATAGTTTTCTCTGAGAAAAGATTGACATTAAAATTGAATATTTTATCAGAAGTTTAAGAATCGAGTCTTATCTCAATTCAGAAAAAGTTATTTTTCAGTCTTTAATATATTCATAAATAAAATAAAATAAACGATCATTTATTGGGATGAGGTCTCAGTCAGGTCTCAGTCAGGTCTCAATGAGAACATCATATAAAATCAGTTTTCATTTTCCAGATTAAGAATTATCTCTTTTTGCGATACGAATACAAGCAATGGATTACTTTCTTCAGGCATTGGTTGGGAATATCTGTCTCTAAGCTTAAGTAAAATCAGTTTCTGTGAGATTCAGGAAATTTTAAAATTCTGAGCATTGAATCGAAGGCTGAGTGAAATGTCGACTTCTCAGACCTGATGGACAATAAATTATAATAAAACTCTAATATAAAGGTTGAGCTCTTCTATGGCTTAAAAGTCTATGAGTTCGCAATTTTGTAGAGAAATTCAAAGCATTTATTGAATAAAATATTGGCTCAAAATTGGATTTTTATATTAAACTATTGAAAGATAAGAAGAGAGTCATAGAGAGAGTGATATCTTACTTAAGTTTTAGTGTTTCGAGATTTACGAGTCCTACGAATGCGTTGTCGTCTATGAATGCGATTCGGTTTCTGACAAATAATGCAAACAATTAATCATTGATTGAATGAAAAAAAAAAAAGAAATTTAATAGAAATCATAAAACGTTTTAAAGGAAACGAGAGATTTAATACCTCTCCAACGATAATGTCTTCAAATTTGTTAAATTGAAAAACGAATGGTTTGGAACCGAATGAATCAGATTTGATGAGAGATCTAATGATCGGAGTTTAGGAATAGTGGAAAACGATTGCGACGGAATTGATTTAAGATTATTATAACTGATATCGAGTTCAATCAAATTATTCAATTTGTAAAACGCGTTTTCGTCTACTCTTTCCAAACCGACTGAACACAAGTCATAGGAATTAAAGAAAATATAATTAATTTCGGATCGAATGACAAAACCATTAAAAACAAACCTTTTTGGAGATAAATCTTTTGTAAATTAACTAAATTTGAGTCCAAAAATATATTTCTTTTTAATTCAAAAAAACTATTTCGCGTCAAATTAATTGTTTGAACGTCGGCTGAATCCGAATCCTTTCCAATAAAACATTGAAATTAATTCAATTTATTTAATTAATGTCTCTTTAATTAAATCAGACAATAAGTTATTTTTTTCTCTACATTTAAGCCAAAGATTTAGATTTATTCTCACTTTGACCTCATTCTAAAGAGCATCTCATTTGGTTTGATCAACTGATCCAATGATTCAATGATCAAGTAATCAAGTAATCTAGCTACATTTGACTAAACTCTATATTTATTTTCTCTTTAAAATTCGATTATATGAGACTTAGATTAACATAAACTCAATAATTTATAAGCATTAGTTTAATCGGCAGTTAATTAAATTTATCTTGATATATTTAGGAAATCATTGTAAAATTGTATATAGGCAAGGTAATATATAATAGCAATATACAGTATAGAACTTATAATTCTTCAAAAGCCTATATTAGAGGCAATTTTCTCAATTAGATTATCGCAAAAACCATTAAATTTGGAAAAATCGATAAAACCTTTACTTTGGAAACAAATCAATGAAAGTAAAAGACATTAAAGAGATGACAGACCTGTGGAAGTGTTGACAGTTTTTGGTTGGAACAGTCGGCCGACAATTTGTTCTTCTGGTAAAGACAATGACATTTCTCCTGAAGACATGAGTGGGTGAATACCAAATGGATTGTTGTCAACAAATAAATCAAAGTCGGACTCAAACTAATTATGAAATTAATTGAATTCATTGTGCGATTCGTGTTATCAAACAAATCAATAACAGATTAACTGATGTTTAGCTCAATGTCTCAACGGTTGACGTCTACTAATAGTGGCTCTGAAGAAGACAACGATAACCACGTTTTGATTCATTGCTTTTCATTGCTTTTATCACTTAATTACTATTGATTTCGATTACATTCACTGTAATTATCATTACTTTAAGTAAACTCTTGTAATGTTTGAATGCAATACTTGACTCACAAATCAATGCAATACTTATTAACACAAAATTCACAGAAAAACAAAAACAATTCAAATATTTTTCGTTAATTTCTTCACATTTTTTGGCCAATTCTTCAATTAATCCAATATTTTAAAAGAAATGAATTCCTGAAAAACACATAAAATCAGTGAAATAATCATCAAATGATTTAAAAATATTTTTATTTTAAAACTAAACGATTTAAACAAATATCAATAAATAAAATACTTTTAAGAAATGAAACAAAAATCATTGAAAATGAAATAAAAATAAAAACATTTCTAATGTTTTGCTAATAATTAAGTGTTTTTTAGAAGTGATTTCGAAATGATTTTATCGGAAAAACAATTGAAATGAAAGTCAAATAATATAACATTTAATGTAAATAAAGGAAAACTGAATTTTAACTCAAAAATTAATAGTTTTTAACCAAAAATTCGTGCATTTAATAAACGAAACAAACAATACATGAATAGACGTATAATAAGTCGTGAAAATAGTTTAATTAAGTGAATAAAACGATTATAATTAAAATTATTTTTAAGACAAACATTATTTGAACTTAAAATGAGTTGAAAAGCAAAGAATTTTAGTAAAAATAGTGTCCATAAAATGTTAAGAAAATATTGAAAATTATTAGATTTGTTGTATTGTTTGAAAAACTCACCAAAAAGTGAAGACTTCAATGTTTTGACGATTGGGTTGAGTGGACAACAGGTTTGCAATAATTAATAATTGATAACAAAAAGGGAGAGACAGACAGACATTCAACAAATAGAGTCTTTCCTAACATTAAACTCAGGTTTACAACAGTTTTCGTTTTCAAACACTTCTTCAGTGCTTTTAGTGTTTAGCCATAACTCTGTTTACTTTGAGTGGAGTCCAACTCAGTGTCAGTCGCTTTGAAGGCAACCAATAAATGCTTTTTATATATAAATATATATAAATATATAGAGCTTTGGCTGTAATTCGGTTAAAGTCGGCGAAACGCCAATCGATTCAACGACTCTTTACTATCATTTAATACCTCTTCTTCTGACTAATCGATATTCACAAACATTTCTATAAGAAGTTCATGACTTGAGTCTATCCTAAGCGGAGCCGATAGAGCGCACAACCATTTATTTATTAGCACTTATACTAAAAATGCCAATCATTTGCCACAAATAAATGCATTTCTCCTTTCATTTAGCCTTAAATTAAGGACAAAATAAATGACAACAAATGACAGATCACTTTCACTCACAATTGGATTCAGTTTTCAATTCATAATTAAACTATAATTTCAAACACTTTTCACATCATTTTTGGTTTCAATTGAATGTAAACATTAAATGAGCGCCACTTTTAAACCTTCAAAGAATTTTACCTTTTTTTCAATTTTTAATTAAATTAAAATTAAGAATAAGTTTTGAGACAATAATTAGTTATATAAAGAGAATCTTTATTTGACTTAAAAGATATTCAAATAATCGATGACTTAAATAAAGTCATTGAAAACATAACTTTTTATAATAATTTTTAATTACAAAAGTCGATGGAATCAGCGTTTGAGTGAAAATCACATTTTCTTAAAATTTAAACTAAAAGTATTTTATTTAATCTTTTTTACTAATTATTATAATTTAAATATTGGCTGAAAAATGGAACAGATATTCATTTAAATCAAATCCCTTACAAACAAAGAATAAAAATAAAGTGCAGTAAAACTTTTCTCATATTTTTAAAAACGTTTTTTTTAAGCGAAAAACAATTACTGCTGTGTCTGAAGGAGTCGTTCGACCGCTGCGTTTACATCACCGAAAGTGGCGATAAGAGCCTGAAGGTTGGCCTCTCTGTTCATAAATCCCATGTTTGCCAACTGTTCCAATTGACTTCTATACCTTTCGGCCGGAGGCGGTTGAGGTGCTTGAGATGAGAACATTTGGGCCATCATTTGGGAGAGTGCGGCCGCATTGTTCAAATTAGTTCCTCCAGTAGTGCTCGTCGTCGTAGTTGTTGTGGTGGTTGTGCTGTTCGTTTCAGAAGTGGTCGTACCGCCACCGCTCGACATATTTACCGGATTTGGAATCCTTTTAAACCAAACCATTAATATATTATAAATAAAAATAAGACAACAATTCTTACACTCCGAATATATTTGGGGCCACTCTTTGTAATTGTTCCATACCTTGCTGAATTTGTATCATTGCCTAAAACCAATTACAAATATATTTAATTTACTTACTATTAAAACAAGTCTTAAATCAAAAAGAAATGTTCCCTAAATTTAATCCATTTTTAAATAACAAAATCAAATGAAATGAAAAATTAAATATAAAAACAAAAAAAACTTAAAAATAATTTTGAAAATAACAGAAATTTTGTTATCAATATTATGATTACGTAAAGAATTGGATATAAATTATTGAGTTTAGAGGCTCTTATAGAGAAAATATGTTTTAAAATTACTATTCGGTAGTTAATAATAAAGAGTTATGATTAGTGGTTGTCATTAAAGTGATGACAATCTGTAGTAATAATAAGAAGAAATTTAAATAAAAACCTGAATCGCCTGAGGATTAGTTACAATGGATTGCATTTCCGGGCTCTGCATTTGTTGAATCATTGTTGGTAACATTGACCGCATCTGTTCCTGCATTTCAGGATTACCGGCAAAAAAAGGATTGTTAGCAATCAATTGTTGCGCCAATTCTGGATTGGATGACATAGTTTGCATCATCGACTGCATGTAAGGGGCATTCATTGTATTTTGCATGAGTTGCGGGTTATCCATCATTTGCTGCATTAAACTCTGCATTCCTGGCGATGACATCACTCCCGATGTGTTTGGAGTGGTCGCAGTCGTAGTGTTGGGCGTCTCAGTAGTTGTATTCGGTGACTGAGTAGTTCTCGGAGCCCATGGGTTGGGTAAAGGGTCTCTATTTTCAATTCTCTGATTTGAATTATTCGATTCATTACTATTAGAGAGTGCGGCGAACGGATTGCCGCCACCGAACTGTTCCTGCGCTGCGTTAAGCATTGGTTCTTGAAGTTCGGTATACATTCTTCGCAAAGCGTTATAACCGCCCGGAATACTCTCCAAATTGCTGAGCGCCCGGTCTTGAGTTCTCATTAACTCCTGAAGCATTGATGGGTTTCTAACCATTTCCATCGTCTGTCGCAATAGTTCCGGATTATTCAACATATGACTGATCTCTGGATTCCTTTCCATCAATTGTTGCATTTGAGGATTGGATGTAAGCAAAGTTCGCACATATTCTGGGTTTGACATTAATTGTTGAACCACTGGATTCTCCATCATTTGTCGCAAAACGTCCGGATTAGACATCATCTGAAGGTAACATCAATTAACAAAAAGGAAATAAAATCAAATAAAAGTCTGACCTCTCTTTGCATTCTTTGTTGAATATCATTAAAGCTGTTCCCTAAACCCATATTCGAGAGTCCTTGAAGTCCATTAAAAGGCGAACCCAAACCGAAAGCATTTGCGCCCATCGATGACATGTTATCCGCGTTTTGTGTCGTCGGTTGTGACGTCTGTTGTGTTGAAGGCGTCGAAGACTAATTACAATATAATTAACAGTTTTTTCCCTCAAATATACAAATAATTACATTATTTCCCGATCGTACGACCAAATGTACAGTCAGTCCATCTTTTATTTCTATTAAACAAATTTAAGATTCAATTAAATGCATTCAATATAGAAAAAGTAGTTTTCCTCCCATTTTATACATAATTTCATTATATTTTGTAATTCAAATAAAAACTAATAAATATTTTAAACGAATACTCATTAAAACATTTAATCCCATTCTATGTGACCTTCAATTGAGTCAAAGATGTGGTCAATCGGAGAACACGAAACCCATTGACTCAAACATTAGATAAGAAAATGATTTCAATTTAATTAAAGAATGGATTAATTAATCTGAAAGAAGACATACTATGAGTGTCCAAAGTTTCGGTGTCTTTGAGGATCTTTCCGGCAAATATTAGACATATCTGTTCGATGTCTGACTTAAACCTTTCGGCCACAACTTCTTTGAGCTGTCAATCATTGAAAACAGTATTTAATAAGAATTCAATTAATATTAAACCAAATAATTAAATAAATGAGTTTTTGTGCGTCAAATGAGGAAAAACTTAATTAAAATATATTTAAATTACTTTTTAATGAATTTCTATAAAAATTTGATTAAAAAATCCTTAAGATTTCAAATAAAATACAATTTAAAGAACTCTTATTTAAATAAAATCAATAAAACTCAAGAAATGAAACCAATTTCAGGTCAACTCTTGAAAAGAGTTTTACATAAAATTAGTATTCAATCATTTTTATGATCAGTTTTAAGACAAACCTTTTTGACGCTTTCATTTTCATTAATTTCAATCGTTTCCTTTTCTTTAGCGGTTTTTATTATAATAGATATCTTCTTTGAGTTTGGATCAGATGTATTGGCAGAGTCTTCGTCTACCGCTTCAGCCATTTTCACAGCAATAGTAATGGTTTGGGACTCGAATGACAGACAACAGAGTTTTGCAATTTTGCCAACAAATACACAAAACACGAGTCATTCACTCACTCTTTCACTCAATAATTACGTCAATCACTAATTCTGTCACCACTTCTATAACAGAGTTCTAAACGCCTCTCAATTGACGTTCAAATCAATTACTTATAAATTGTTTAATATTTGAGATAAAATAAATGACATTTAATTAAAGAAATTGTTTTCACAAGAATTTTATCACAAATTCTCATAAAATTGTTTTCATTCAATTAAATAAATATTTATTAAAATGTTTTTTATATAAGAGATGTCACAGTCATCACATCTTTGCTTCTAAATGATCTTGTTACAAACTTTTAAATGTAAGATATGTTCTATTAAACTCATCTGAAAAGTTATGTTTGAGTCCATACACTTTTTAAATCGACACAAAAATTATATAATAACTCAAAATCTGAGCCTTAATTGTATTCCCAAAAACTTCAGAGAATTTTATTTTTTTGAAATTTTATTCGACGTTTCCTTTCATTTCTCTAAAAATTATTGATTTATAAAATTACATAAAATGTTCTTAAAATATAGTTAAAAACCAAAAAAAAAATCATTTTAACGAAATATATGTAAAGAATTTTAGGAAAAACTCTAAATTCATTTTTGTTTGAGTTCTAAAGACTTTATTTTTCTTTAAGTTTTTATAATTTATTAAAAAACCTTTAAAATATAATTTGATTCAATTAAATCGATTGTCAGTCAAAAATAGTTGACAAGAGTTGATCTTATGGTCACTTTTCTTTTGCTTATATAGAATTTAGTTAATATTTCCGATGATTTAATCTAATGGTAGGTTTGACTTCATTGTAAACATTATGTATTTATTACTTCTCAAACTTTATGCGCATATTTTAAGTGTTGATTTAAAGCCGCTAAAACTCTACACCTGTATTGACATCCGGGCCAAACACAAGATAAAGGTTTGAGGTCTTTATGTATTAATATATGTTGTTTAAGATCTTTGCTTGTTTTAAACCTTTTGTCACAATTAGGCCAATCGCAGGGAAAGGGTCGCTCTCCGGTGTGCACTCGTTTATGTTTGTTCAATGAATCTGCGCGAGTGGTCTCATAATGACATCCAGGCCAAATACAATTATAAATCTTCTTTTTGTATTGAATATTGTGAACAATTTTCTTGTGTTTCTCTAAAGAATACATATTTTTAAATAATTGAGGACATCCTTTGACACCACATCTTAGAGAGGGTTCGTTTTTATGGACCAATTGGTGAAGTTTTAGCGACAAATTATGTTTAAAAGTCTTCTCACATTCATTGCATTTATAAGATTTGATTTTTGTGTGAACTAAAGAGTGTTGTTTTAATTGATATATTCGTTTACTTCGATAACCACATCCTTCGACGGGACAGACATATGGTCTGAGCTCTGAGTGAGTAATTGAATGAATTTCTAATGCATTACTTGTGGTAAACCTTTTATTGCAGTTCTGGTGATTACAAATAAAATCTTTGTTCTTAAAGTGAATACTATGGAAATGTCGGCGCAATTGTTCTTTAAGTTTATATGACTTTTTGCAGAAAGGGTTGGGACAAACAAAAGTCTGTGTCTTTTCATCGAAATTATTTCTTTTCAATAAAAGTAAAGAATTTGGTTCGTCTTCCGGTTCGGGGATTAAGACTTTAAGTTTTCTCTTTTGGGACACACTTTTCACTTTTAATTGTGTTTTTGTCTCAATTGTCGAAACATTTCTTTCATTTGTTTCATAATTTCTTATATTTTCCTCAATTAAAGTGTGAGTCATATCTTCTGAAATCTCTTCACTGAAGTTATTATTAATATTTTGAAGTGTTTTTTCATTTAAGTTTAGATTTTCTAATATTTTTTGTTTCTTTAATTTAATGACAGAATTGAACTCTTTTTCCAATTGATTCAACTCTTGTTTGTCTTCCGATTTAATAATTGTCTCATATTTTATACAAATTTTATTTAAAAAAGTCTTCATTTTATTCAAAATTTTGAGACAATTGTTTGCAAACATTAACTCATTATTAAGTCTTTTGTTTTCTTCATTCAATTCATCAAAAACATCGTTAACTTTAATACAAATATAGTTTTGAATTGTTTTAGATCTCATTTTAATCATAATTAACTAAAAAAATATTGATATAAACGACAATAAAACTAAATGTCATTAAAACTTGTTTTGAACAAAACATAAACAAATCACAAATCGAGGGATCGTTTCTTCAATTCTTCTTCAAAATTTCAAAAACTGTAAGAAATTTGAAGATTTATTATTAATTTGATTTATTTTAAATGTAATTCTTATTATCATTTATTATGAAATTTATCTCATATTTCTTTAAAAGAAATGAATTTAAACACAAAATTTGAGTCTCAAATAATAGTTTTATCACTTTTATCGATACCTCTCATACTTTACAAAAGAAATTAAGTTTTTAGTGGATTCGACCGAAAGGCAATCAATGACTTTAAATCTAAGATTTAAATTCAGTCTATATTTTACTTATAAATAAATTATTAATTTTGAAAAGTTTTTACTAAATTTAATTTATATTATTTTTTCGGTAAAACATTTTGATGATAAGATCCGATAACATTTCCGGAAGGACTGTAATGACAACAAACATAAATCTTTGATCTCTTGTCATAAGCTTTGGCGCAACCGATTTGTTTTGTCGATCGCCAAACCATTTGAGTGAAATGTCCGACATCTCCAGAGGAAGACTCCGGTGAAGTATAGTCATAGTCTTTTATCTCATCGTACCACGCCTTCGTTGTTCGGGAACAGTCCATTTTAGGGAAGAGTTGAGCACTTCCTGCACTAATTCCAAAATAATACAAATTTTCTCCAGTTTTAAGGTTTGAAGTGTGACCGAAATCTCCGGTTCGGGCCATGAGATCAGCTTTTCTTTTGGCTGAAGCCGTTAACTAATTATTGATTTAATTACAAATTAATTCTTTATTTAAATTAAATTAATTACTGTTTGAGATAAAGAAACTGAATCTGTCTTTTGGTGTTTCGATCGATACTTATTATGATATTCAACACAATTTTGAGTAAAAGAAGCGCTTTTTGTTTCTTTCGGAGGTCTAACTTCAGGTCTAACTTCAGGTCTAACCTGAGGTTTACTTCCAGGTCTACCCTGAGGTTTACTTCCAGGTTTACTTTCAGGCCTACCCTGAGGTCTCTTCTCAGGTTTAATTGGAATTTCTTCGACTTCATTGTTGTCTTGGGATTTGTCTATGTCTTCATTCTTAGATTTGGGATTAACTGAAATTTCAATTTAAATGAATGTTATTATAGATACGACTCATTAGTAATGAAACTGACTTAACACCAAAATTAAAGCGAAGATAATTATAAAAACACCGGAAATAATAACTGACACTAAATATATATTTTTCGCTTTCATTTCACTTTAAGCTAATATTACGTTAATTTTATTCAAATTTTGATTTCAATAAAATTATTGGAAAAATATATGACAAAAGATAAAAACTTTTAGTGATTACAAAATTATATTTAAATGTTATTCAAATTGTATTTTAAAAATCAGTTAAAAGTTTTGAAGTTAAACCCAATGAATATACATTACATTGTTTAAAAGACCTTGATCATTACTAAATAATATTCAAATTGTTTGGTAATGCAATTATTAATTGAGCGTAAAATTATTTTAAATTTATTTATAATTAAATTTTTTTAAACATTTATTATTTTATAGTTATATATTATTTGAAGCTTTGATATCAAAATAAAAAAGAACTTTTAATTATAAAATAATTTTGTTTTAAATATAGAATTTATTCTTTAAACGAATCTTTAAAATGTTATAAAAAATGTTATAAATAACAAAACAATTAAAAAGTATTAATAAATAAATAAATAATTTATTAAAATTGTTTTTAATCAAATAATGAAGTGCTGTCAGAGAAGATATAAAACTATTGTTTTGTATAAAATAGATGACAAGAGTTAAATGAAATGTCAGTTAAATATCATTAAATGCATCCAATTTTGTCAAACAAACGAAAAAATGAACGTAAAAAGAAATGAATGGATTTAAGAATAATTAAACGATAATATTGTCTCATCTTTTGATTGAATTCTTAACAAATAATTAGCGCTAATTAGCGTTAAGAATCATAGCCCTGACTTCAAGGACTATAACTTATAGTCTATAAGCATAAAAACAAACACTTATAAAGTTTCATAAACATTCATAAAAGTAGTAAAGAATAAACAAAATTACTTTCATTGGTTTTCTTTAAAATTTTCTGAAGACTTTAAGTAAAGACAAACAAAAAGTTCCGATTTATGGATAAAAAATGAAGTAATTCATTGAAGAAATGTCTGGATTTATAGAATTAGTTGACAAAAATAGAGGTTTAATATGACTTCTGGTCAGTTGTGGTCAGTTCGAAGCAAATCAACAGAAATTCCTTCCGACATATCTTTAGATGATTTCGGATTAGAATTGATTTTATAAATATATTAATTATTTTAATAAAAAAGTCAGACTATTAATAGTGAGGAAAAGTGGTGTTCATAATGTTAACGGAATTATAAGTTTTTGTCAAAATTTTAATATTAAATACAAATGAAATTAAATTTAATTAAACCAAAACTTTTGAAGAAAATATTTATACTTTTAGTAATCATTTAAAGTCATTATTTTTAAGTATTAATAAATTAAATAATTTAAATACCTTTTAGGGAAGAAATCAGTGACCAAATGATACTTAAAACTAATGAATTAACAAATTGTTTGTTTGAGTCAAATAAATTTATTGTATTTTAATAATTTATAAAATGATATTTCAGTTTATTTTGATTTTTTTAGAAAAAGTATTGAAATTAAATGAATAATATGTGAAATGAATTCTTTTTATACTAAATTTGATTTTTATATCAAAAATAAGTTTAGAAGTGTTTATATTTACAAAACAAATAAAATGAGAATTAGCCCAACACAGACTCTATGGACAATCTTCCCTATAGCACATAAAGCATATTTTAACCATGTTCAAGTAAATTTTGTTAGCTTTGTGGCTAGACACTTTTCTATAGTACAATAGAGAACGTAGAGAAGGTTAAATTTGAAAATCATAAAATATGCTTGGTACAATGGGGATTTCTTATAGATTGTGTGTCAGATATTGTTTGTATTGTTTGAATTATTGAATGAGTTGAACATAAGATGAGTCAGGTAAATCTTTTTCTATAGTTCTGAGTTGTCGCCCGATTTCACTTATGGGAAGTCTGTCCTGAGGTCTCGTTTGCCAACACCGGACCATTATTTTGTATATATTATCTGAACAGAACTCCGGTTTGGATAAAAGTTTACCACTGGTCACCTGTTGTATCACTTCATGATTAGACAATTCGTACCAAGGTTGCTTTCCAAAAGTCATGATTTCCCAGAGAACTACTCCAAAACTATAACAATCGCTTTCTATTGTGAATTTGCGATATATTATAGATTCGGGAGCCATCCATCGAATTGGTAGCAGTGTTTGTCGACCAACCTTTTTATAAGAATATAGCTAGCAACATTTTATATAAAATTTATGAAATAATTACTCGATAATAATCAGTGGAATAGACGTCTCGAGACATTCCAAAGTCTCCAATTTTGGTGACTAACCCACAGCCAACCAAACAATTTCGTGTCGCCAAATCTCTGTGAACGAAGTGCTGTTCAGCCAAGTATTCCATTCCGGTAGCGATTTGTATGGAAATCGTCAGTAAATCACTTTGAGTTAAGGGTCCGATATTTTTTATACTAGAATTGGATGACTGAGAGTTTTCTGTAGATTTCAGAAGAAGACTATCCGGTCCCTGAGTTCGAAGAAAGTTATTGAGGTCTCCGTATTCCATATACTCGAATAACATCATAAGTGGGTCGCCGTCTAATGATATCCCATAGAATTTAACGATATTTTCGTGGATTAAATTCATCAATAATTCCGCTTCTCTTTCAAAGTCTTTTCGCGCCTCTTCTGAGTTAATGTCTTTTAGAGTCTTAATAGCGACTAATGTTGTCGGTTCGTCCTGAGTCAAGAAGTCAACGGTTCCCAAAAACACTAATTTTGTGATAATAATCAAAATAATGAAACCGAAATTTAATTGAAAGTAAAGCCTCCGAACCTCTTCCAAAGGCTCCCTCTCCTAAGGCTTGAATAAAACTGATCTTCTCTTTTGTAATGTGTTTAATGCCTTTCATTGTTAACAAAAAAAGACATTAATATAAGTGTCAATCAATTGTTAGTAAAGAATACCTGTGTTTAAAAGTTTTTCATTTTCTGTCAAATAATTTGGATTTTCCACGAGTTTTGACATATTTAGAGGAATCCTTTCCCTCGACATTAAAAGATCGCATCTCTTCTTAACTGAATTATTGTCGTCACGAAAACAGAAATTTAATAAAATATTGGGACAAATATAGAGACAAATTGAGTCACAATTATTTGGATTAATTTCAGCAGATCTTCTGTTTGGAGTCCGACCCAAACATTTTCTCCAATTTATACAAAATATAAAACCAACGAAAAAGAGTACTACGAATACCAGTATTATTGATACCAATATTGCCATTAACTGAATAACAAAATATAGATTATAGTTTTGTAAATCAATTCAATACAAATCAATTCCTTACAAAACTTAATAACAATTCTTTTAGAAAGGAAAGGTATCATTTTATATCAAGATATAGTTTTTTTTTGCAAAGTTTGGTTTATTTAATTATTTAATATATTTTATTAGTTATCCATCAAAAAATAATGAGATATTACTAGTATTATGGGATTATTAATATTGTAAATAAAGTGATAAGATTTCAATGTTTACCACAAAAACATAATTCAATATTTAGTAAACGTTCGATATTTCTCGATATCATAACTAATTGACAATAAAATAACCATAAAAATAGTTCATTCAATTTAATAAAAATAAATTAAAAGTGAGTCAACTCATGGCTAACTGTATTCAAGATTTACTTTATTTGAATCTTTTCAATACTAATCAATTCACGATTTAATTGAAAAATCAAACATTTCTTAAAAATATTTTAAAAGTAAATATATTAAGATATTAAAAATATTTGCATGCTAATTTTTTCAATTAAATCACCAAATAATTCAAAAATTTTAAATCAAAATTAATTAAAAATGAAAATTGAGTTTAACTAAAGAGAGATTCAAACAGATTGTCATTTTGTGACCTATTGTGACAAAATTTCTAGGTAACCTAGAGATAAGGAAAGGCTTCAGTGAATTTGTAGTTCCAATAAACACTTAATTAATTTGGTTGAGACAAACATTTTTCAAAATCGATTTCTTTGTGTCAAACCTTTATTTGGTATAAAAAGACTTCAAGAAATGTTTGAAATTCTTATTAATTTTCTGATTCAATGAAATAGTTTTATATTTTCATTTTTCGAATTAAGATTTCATTATTTTTAGAGTACATAAGAGTTATAAAGACATTTCCCAATAGAGTGACTTTAAATTCAATTATAACTTTATATATAAAAAGTTTGAATTCAGTGAATCTAATGAATTCTTTCTTTTAATACTCTATAAAACAAATATTTTCAATAAAATCCAATATTTTAATGGAAACACAATTTTATTTGAAAATTAATATTTAAAAAGACCAAACTTATAGACCTATATATCATTTCTTTAATAAGTTTCTAAACGTTTTCTTAAATGTATTGTTAATAATAAAATCAAAGAATAAAATAATTGATTGAAAGTAAATCAAAGGCTTTTCGAATAAAATCACAGGAAATTTGTTTACCAGAATTTGATCGGAAGGGGTACTGTCTTCGGGATCCTGTGATGTAATCGTATCGCTCACTGAAGAATGTGATGGACCCGGATTTGGAAGTCTTTTGGGGAGACGTGTCGGCGGAATCAGTGGCTTAACGTCTGCGACAATAAATATTATTAGAAAACAAATAAATAAATTGAGGCAATCGTTGGAAACCTTTATGGAACTGAGCCTCGACTGACATATTGGACTCTCCCAAAGAGTTTGCAGCGATTAGAGTATATAAGCCATCGTTCACATGAGTTGCTCTTTCAATTTGTAAGCACCCTGGTGAAACAATTTCCAATAAAATACTTGAACACAAATTCTCATTTGAAGTTTAATAAATAAGTTTAAAAAGATTCTTCAAAAAAGAAAATTTGAGACTATTTTTAAAGAATCACTTCTTAATAATATCTTATTTATGACTTTCATCAGAGATAGCCAAAGGTCTCGACTATAGGGGGACTATAGGGGGGGCAAAAGGGCTTAAATACTAATAATTTTCTTATGATTTAAAGGTATAATTGGATCAAATAAATGATTTCTTTTAGATATGACTTTTAAATTCGAAGAAAATAGTATTTTTGTGTTAACATTATGAATGGCGAAATGGGGTTTTCCGGAATACCCTAGGAGCAAAAAATCGATTAAATATTTCCCTAGAAAAAATGAGTAGACGGGACATTTCATGGCTCTATAAAACATTATTAATAATTTTTCTCAAATTAAAAAAATGCTAAATTAATAGAGAAAAATATTAATTTAAAGTTTAAATTTTATACAATGTTTTGTTACTTATGTTTTAAGCTATTTGTCATCTAAACTACATTCTCTTATAAAAATTATCGATATTTGATCGCAATTTTTAACCAAAAACCGTTTTTAAGTGAAAAATTGACAAAATATTGAATTTTGAGTAAAATAGCTTGATTAAATCATAAGACTAGTATTTAATAATCCTTAAATATTATCATAAAATTTTAATAAAAAGCTTTAAAATGTAAAAATCGATTTTTTTTAGTAAACTGTAAGACGTACTCATAAATGACACAATTTTGATGACCGATAACTTCGGTTTTAACAAAATATTAGAACTGTTTTGAATAATTTGTGAACAAAATTGTTTAATTTCTATAGTCTATAGTCTAGTTCTACTTACTATCTCTGTCTTTGTTAGCACAAGAGCTAAACTGAGTCCTGTCTTTAATCTATAAAATGAGAGATCAGATGAGAGATCGGACAACAATTTTGTCCACAACTTATTAAAAATCAGTTTTAATATTTTGTTAAATCCAAAATCATTGCTTTTAGGGTTTTATCGCTAATAAAATAATAATTATCGTAAGAATTGTTTTTATTTTTATTTAAATAACATTTCTATCGATATTTCAATTTTTTAACATCAATTATATTAATAATCTATGAAAAATTAAATAATGAAACTTGGTCAATTATTCTTATTCAGAGAATATAGTATTATTAGTAATAATATTATAGTAATAATTTATTACTACTAATAATAATTTATTAGTAAACAAATAAAGTTTATAATGACTATAATCTCTATAATCGGCGAATATTATCAGTAAAAGAGAATAATAAAACAGAATTAAAGAATAATTTGAGAATTACCTTCATTTATATAATCGTTTTTGTACTGGGTAAGAATTTCGAGATCACTAATAGTATCGGACATGTTTAATGGTTGATTATTAAAGTACCAAGTTCTTGTAACGGGAGGCACTCCAGTAATTCTATATTTAATACACCAAAAGAACTTCCTTTCGATGGTTAGTTCCACGATATTTGGCGGCGCTTTTCATCAAAAGATTAATATTAATATAAAATTATTAAATAAATAAGAAATATAATGAACCGAATATAATAAATGGGGGCTAACCCTCAAACCAACAAAATTATAGTAAAGACTACAGGGTGCGCAATAAGGAGCTGGGAGTTTCAATCTTAAAATTCTCTAAAACCTTTAGAGATATTTTGATAAATCC